>JAKELL010000173.1:0-102611 GCA_021524915.1 Lactarius akahatsu | reverse complement strand
AGACCGTCTAAATCTCCCTACGCATCCTCCTTCTTCTTCATCAAGAAGAAGGACAGAAAGCTACAACCAGTCCAAGACTACCGAAAGATCAACTCTTTCACCGTGCGTAACCAATACCCACTACCACTGATACAAGAGCTCATCACGGACCTGGGCAACGCGGACATCTACACTAAGCTTGACATCCGCCAAGGATACAACAACGTCCGCATAAAAGACAGAGACGAAGGCAAGGCCGCATTCAAAATGCCCCACAGATTCTTCAAACCACGAGTCTTGTACTTTGGCTTGACCAACTCTCCGGCCACATTCCAAGACATGATGGACTCCCTCTGCACACCCGCCATCGCCAAACATGAAAAGTTAGGAACCACAATACGGGTATACATGGATGACATTGGCATAGCCTCCTGAAATGGGCACGCAGGTCACATCGCAGCCGTACGTGACATACTTCAGATCACCAAAGACAATGACTTGTACTTCAAGCTAGAGAAGTGCATCTTCAACGCACCATCCATCGATTACCTGGGGGTAATCCTTGAAAAGTGTAACGCCACCACAGGGGCGTTAAGTACGACGTGTACTTCGATAAGTCAACGGGATCGGCTAGGCGTGAACCGGTTAAGGCTCAGTTCGGTGATGAACAAGTATCACTTGGTCTCCCAGGGACACAAGGATATTAGCGGAAGTTCGAGGCTCAAGCGAAAAGGCGAGCGAAGAGGGACTCAAGCGCAAGGGCGAGTCAAAGTCGTTCGTGAGGCAAAGACTGATTGTGGTATTACACAAGAAGTCAAGTCTACCGTACAAGCTAGGTAGGGCGTGACTTATATACTACTACAGGATGTTTGTGAGGTACAAACATATGACGCGATCCTGAGGTACTGGCCCCAGCGAGCTAATGAAGAAGTGTGAAAGGGAAGTCTATGAATAGTACAAGGGAACCCCGTGGGGGCACGCGGGGCTCAAATGACGTCAGTGGACCTTAGAAATCACAGCCCTGACTTCCCTACGGTCATGGGGTTGGTGCGAGATAAGAGTCGGAGGTCGAATCGAAGCGGAACGTAGGTAAATGTACACGGGAATGCAAGACCGGACAGATAAGCAGATAAGACCTATCGTACAGAGAGACGAGGACCGTAACATTACCCCCCCGTCAGATTCGAAGTCGCCACGACTTCGACTAGTCGCTGGTGTAGTACCAGTCGTCTTCGACTGGCACCGTGTCTGGGATCGGTGAGGGGGGGGCGGGGACAGGTATGACGACGTAAGAAGAGGTGACGACCCTGCTCACCACACTCTCGACACTGCTCATACTGGGGGCAGTGTATCTCCTCGTGCTTGGCATCGTACCGCAGACACTTACCGCACCACCGAGGGCGGTCGTCTGGGTCGATGTAGGCAGGTGACATGGGGGAGATCCGACGGATGAGGCATACGTCGTACTGGTGGGTGCGGCTTCCACACCATTGACACGGCTGTTTGGCCCTCTGCTGAGGGCATCGAGCGATCAAATGGTCCGTGGACTTGCACTGAAAGCACTTGCGAGGCCGCTTACTGCCTTCCCCTTGAAGGCGCGGCATCTCACAAGGCCCTCCGGCGCGTGGGGGAATAGGGATGGCCTCGGGGGTAGATCGCGGACGTACGAGCTTGGCCTGAAGCTCGTCGAACTTCTCTGATATGAGTGGTATGACCCGTGCGTACTGCAGCCGCTTCCGCACGCTCGCGAGGTCCATGTCCATGTGGAAACGGTCTCGTGTAAGATCCGTCTCCAGCCGTCGGAGCTCAGACTCGCGAATCGCGATCGCGTCCTTACGCAAGAGGCATTCTCGGAGGCGAGACACATCCGCGTGGACGCGGACGCTACGCAACTCCGTCAGGACCTCGTTGATACATATGGCACGGGGGTCGTGGGGGTGGAACATGGCAAGTTGTTGGTCTGTAACGTGCGGAGGGAGCTGTCCCTCGTACACTCCCTGCAGGTAGACCGACTGTACGTAGCAAGGATGCCCCCTGCCCATAGTCCCTACGACCTCTTGGTAGTTCTTCCGGTAGTAGATGAAGCGAGCGATCTGCTTTCGGGTATCCTGCGTTCCCGATCTTCATGGGGAAGTATAGGAACGTGAGGTCGGGGTTGTTGTGGAGGAAAGGGAGTCCCGGGTCTATAGTTTCTTCTTCTTCCTCGTCTTGGAGGAAGGCTATGGTTGGGTCGGGCTCGACTGATACGAGGTTGGGTGGTTGGTGTGGGTATGTGATCGATCCCGGGAGGGAATGGGGGAGTGGGGACGAGTGGGGCATGTACGGTTATCGGGGTGTCAATAGGTGGGGCGGTTAGGGTGAGTAGTGACGTGGTGACCTCTTCTCGCGCGAGGCGATCGAGAGTGGGAGTGATTAGGGATAGGACGGGAGGAGCAGGGCTAGGGACTACAGAGTACGGCGTACAACCCTCTGGCTGAGAGGGGACACCCTGATCCTGCGATGGTACAGTCAGTTGTTCGAGTATGAGTTGCGCCGGTGGGCGCGAGGGGAATCTTAGACATGATAGGAGTGGTCGTCATGGTGTGAGGAGTGAGAGGGGAGTGCGTTATGTGGGTTTGCGGGGCGTGTTCTTATATCTTTCGTCCAGCCCCTTCGGCGGTTGGGTTGTGCCGGTAGAAATCGGCGATGAGGTCAGGTGCGTGCTGGACATTCTCGAGGGGCTCCCACGAACTATCGCTTACGGGGAATCCCTTCCATTGGATCAGAAATTGGAGCTTACGCCCTCGGCCGTGGGTTCTTGATCCGAGGATTCGCTCCACTTCGAACTCTTCTTCTCCATCGATAAGGTCAGGAGGGGGTCGCGTGAAGTTTGTCCCGTGTAGCTCCGTTTCCTTATATGGGGTGAGGAGGTTGGCGTGGAACACGGGGTGAATCTTCCATGATTCCGGGAGTTCTAATTCGTAAGACACCGCTGAGAGGGCCTTCTTGATGCGGAACGGCCCGTGGTGTTTGGGGGCCAACTTGGCAGTGGGGTAGAACGTTTTAAGGTTTGTTCCCTCTAACCACACTTGCGCCCCTTCTTGATAAGGAATGAAGCGAGTGCGCCCTCGCTTTGCCATGAGTTCTTGGGCGTGTTTGATACAATCTTGCGCATGTTGTCGGAAGTTGCCCATATCTTCCAACCGCTGGTCAACTGATGGAGAGGTCGTGGGTTTCGAGACCCAGTTGGTGCGTGGTTCCCACCCCATAATGAGTGAGAAGGGGGAGTGTTTCGTCGTCGCGTTGGGCCACGCGTTGTGTGCGAACTGTGCTACGGGGAGGGCCTCTGCCCAGTTGTCCTGTTGCACGTTGCTCCAGTGGCGTAGGTATTGTTCCAGCCATTGGTTGGTACGTTCCGACTGCCCATCTGTTTGAGGGTGATACGCCGACGAGATGTTCTGCCTAATTCCGAGAACTTGGCAGAGTTGTGTCATGAATGCGGATGTAAATCTGGGGTCTCGATCGGTGATCAGTTTTCGGGGTATGCTCGTAATGGGGGTAGACGTGGCGAAGGTATAGCCGGGCTACGCCTTCCGCTGTGATCGTTTCGTTACACGGGATGAAGATGGCTGCTTTGGAGCAGTCGTGGTCGGTGATGGTAAGTATCGAGTCGTATCCTTGAGACTGTGGTAGCTTTGTAATAAAATCCATGGCTACGACTTCGAAGGGTTCTGCGTCTGGGTCGGTTGTGATGGGGAATAGGTGTGGTTTTTGTCGGTGGGGATTAATTTTGTTGGCTTGGCATGTGGCGCAGCCCTTGACGTACTCCTCGACGTCTTTGCGCATGTTAGGCCACCAGTAGTCTCGTCGTAAAAGTTCGTAGGTGTTTGTGATTCCGGGGTGTCCCATTGCAGGTGTGTCGTGGAAAAAGGTGATTACCCCCCGCTTAAGATCGTTATCCCCGATAACGACGAGAGCGTCGCCTTTCCACCATAATCCTCCGTGCTTCTTCAGACTGTGCGGCTCAACCCAGTGCAGCACTTGTGATTCATCGAGGTTCTGCGCTATTTGGGTCCAAATGTCCATGTCGTGCATTGACATTTCTGTGGCTCGGATGAAGCGGTCCGCCGGGAGGACGATGACATCGTCATTATCTCCGTCGCCTGGTGCGTAGTCGGCTCGTCGAGATAGGGCATCTGCGCGACCATTCCGAATTCCAGATACGTGCTTTAATACGAAGTCGTATTCTGATAATTCTAGGAATTCGCGTGCCACTCGTCGACTGATTTTTCGCGGTTCCTTCCAGTACTGAAGGTTGGCATGATCGGTGTGTATGATGATTTTGTGAGGAGAGCCGACGAGGTAGGTGCGCCAGGCGCGCAACGCTTTGACCACTGCAAGCAACTCTCGATCGTAGATGTCGTAGTTCCGTTCAGCTTGGGATAACAATTCTGAATGGAACGCTACTGGGTGGAGCTTTTGATCGCTTCCTAATTGGTTGAGGACGGCGCCAATGGCGACGTTGGACGCGTCCACTTCCATTTCGAAGGGCTTTGCTAGGTCGGGGGAGAGGAGGACTGGTTCTTGACATATTTGGTCTTTGATGCGTTCAAACGCGCGTTGTTGGTCTGCCCCCCAGTGCCATGGGGTGTCCTTTTTCGTAAGGTCATGGAGGGGGCGTGCGAGTGTCGAAAATCCTTTGATGAATCGACGGTAGAAGTTGCAGAAGCCGATAAAGGCGCGCACTTCCTTAAGGCTTTTTGGGGGTTGCCATTCGCGGATTCCTCGTACTTTTACGGGATCCATGCGCAGCTTCCCATGTCCGATGATAAGCCCTAGGTACTCCGTTTCGCGTACTTCGAACTCGCATTTCTCTGGTTTGATGTAGAGGTCGTTCTCTTCACATATGGTCAGGACCTGATGGACTCGTTCTCGATGACGTGTGAGGTCGTCGATGGTTGCGATTAGGATATCGTCCATATACACGATTACTTCATTCGTTAATACCGGTCCTCGGAACGTGAAGTCCATCATTGCTTGGAACGTTGCAGGGGAGTTTGTGAGTCCGAAGTACATCACGAGCGGTTCGAAGGCTCCCTTATTCGTCTTAAAGGCAGCTTTCCACTCGTCTCCTTCGTCTACACGAATGTTATTATATCCCCAACGGATGTCCAGCTTCGTGAAGAGTCGTGCATCGCGAATTTTGTCAATGAGTTCCGGAATCAGTGGTAGCGGGTAGTGGTTGCGGACGGTGACTTCATTCAGTCGTCGGTAGTCTTGTACGGGTCTGAGCTTCCCGTCTTTCTTCTTTATGAAGAAGAATGGTGAAACGTATGGGGATTTCGATGGCCTAATGTACCCCCTCTCTAGTTGTTCGGCGAGGAATATGTCGAGGGCTTTATCCTCCTCTTGGGTCAACGGGTACACCTTACAGTCCATCGTCGCGGGCGCGCTTGGTGTTAAGTCGATGGCATGGTCCCACGGGCGCTTCAGGCGGGAGGCGATGGGATGCTTCCTCGCTGAACACCTTACGATACCTGCCGATATTCTGGTGGTACCATTTCTTCAAAGGTGCGTACCTCTCGCTTGGCCGCCTCCTGCTGTGCTAATTCAGATGCCGTCGTGGTTTTTCGTAGTAACGCCACACATGGCTCTTGGTCGTTGTCCGCTATCTGTTCCCAAGCCTCCTCATCGAGTTGATACGTCTCCAACGCCCGTATGGATGCTTCTACGGGCGTGGCTTCGTCCGATGACTGGAGGCTGGATATGACAACTGGTTGGAAGTCCTCGTTCAGCGTCGCCTCTCCCCACTTTACAAGGGGTTTGAACGCCGAGAACCATGGGTAACCTAGTATGACTTCGTCCCTTCCCAAGTTCGTTACTAGGAAGCGAAGTGTTTTAGTATCGTTTCCGGTACGGACGTTCAGATCGGTATATTGGGTGATCGCTCCGTCTTGGTTGTGAGTTCCGTCCACGTTCCAAATGCGTATTGGTTGCGTGACATCACGTGTTCCAATCTGCAGCCGTTTCAGAAGTGAGGCGCAGATAAAATTGTCCGTTGCTCCTGAATCTAGGAGTACTTGTCGTTCGGCCGTCGTGTGTGCAGATTTAAAGAGTACTGGAATTCGCATGGATCAGGTATCTGCTATGGTACACGTTTACATTGAGTGCTCTAGCCCAGGCCGTCGGGTTCAAGCGTCGAGAAAATCCTCCTTCGCAAACAGTTTTTCTACCATGAGGTCTCGTACCTCCTGGGGTTGCGCCTTCATCGCAGCGATCTGTGCTTCAGCCTGCTCTTCCGTCGAAAGTACGCGGATTAGACTGTATGGCGACAGTAGTGACAGGCAGGAGCTGGTACGGTCGAGGGAGCGGGGATGGGAGCTGGTTGGGCAGTCGTGGAGGATGTAGCAATTCGAGTGCCCTTTTGTGGGCAGTTACGCGAGATGTGCCCCGCAGCGCGGCATCTAAAACAGCGCCCCTCCTTTTGAAGTTGGATTCGGTCTGCGTCGGTGAGAGCCACGGAGGCTCGGGTGCGTCCAACATCCATGGCATTTGGGTCACAGTTCTTACTGAGGGCTTGTACCCACTGTTCGCGGTTATGCCCTCCCTTTTTTTGACGCGGGGGGCGGTTCTTGCTGAGTCGGTCCTTCAAAACCAAGTACTCAGCTTGCTGTAGTCGAGCAGCTCGTTTCCAATCCTCCCACGTGACGGGGTGTTGGAAACGAATGGCATTAATAACTAACTGGTTCGGGAGCCCATCTTGGAATAACTCCAGCGTTGTGGCTTCGTCCGGGCCATAGCCGGCTTTCGTGGTCAGGTTGTCAAACTGGGCGATGTAGGAGTCGATGTCCTCTCCTTTCATCGCTAACGTCTGTAAGGCTTTGCGGGCCTTCGTCTGTTCTGCAGTGTCGGTATATGCTTGCAGGAACCGGGTTTCTACCTCGTTCCAGAGGTTGTTCTGAGTTCGTAGGACTCCTGCCGCTATTTGGTCTTCGAGCCATCTCATCTGCTCGTCAACCCAATCGTCGACTAGCGGCCCTCGAATATAAGAGAGGAAGGCCATGGCTCGTTGTCCTGGTACTGCGAGCAGGTCCACCGTTGGGTTCATTCCACAATATAGCTTGAAGGCACGCAAGAATGCCTTGCTTTTTTCTCGGTTTCCGTCAAATTCGGGCGGGGGGTTTCCTCCCAGGCGGCCATTGCCACCAGGGGCTGGTGCAAGTCCTCCGGCTGGTGCCGGTCCACCGCCACCACCGCCACCGCCACCGCCACCGCCACCACTGGCGGGGGTTCCTCCGGCGGGCGCTCCACTTCCACTGGGTACACCTCCCCCACTCGTGAGGGTGGTACCTGCGGATGCTTGTCCCGGCTGAGCCATGGTGTACGATGGGAATGCTGAGGTGGGGAGGTTGGTTGTTGGTACGGATACACTCGGGGATGGGGTGCTGGGGGGATCGATAATGATGCCCGAAGGATTGGAGGATCCCAAGGGTCCGGTGTTCAGGGTGAGGGGTACTGGTCCTGTAGTGTACCACGCTCCCTCAGACGGGGAATATTCAATAAAGGCCCAGAGGTGCCTGTCGTCGAGGTAATGGATCTGTCGATACGATCGTGTCGAGGGGTCAAAGATGAAGTATCCTTCGACTCCGTTATGTTCTGCCCAGACCGCGGTTCCCTTAACTCTGTCTGATAGTTCGTCTGAGCTAAGACAGTCAATATATTCGGGCCTAAACTTGGTTCGGCTACGACTAGATGTCGCCACTGTGAGAGACTTGACTTAATGTAACGCCACCACAGGGGCATTAAGTACGACGTGTACTTCGATAAGTCAACGGGATCGGCTAGGCATGAACCGGTTAAGGCTCAGTTCGGTGATGAACAAGTATCACTTGGTCTCCCAGGGACACAAGGATATTAGCGGAAGTTCGAGGCTCAAGCGAAAAGGCGAGCGAAGAGGGACTCAAGCGCAAGGGCGAGTCAAAGTCGTTCGTGAGGCAAAGATGATTGTGGTATTACACAAGAAGTCAAGTCTACCGTACAAGCTAGGTAGGGCGTGACTTATATACTACTACAGGATGTTTGTGAGGTACAAACATATGACGTGATCCTGAGGTACTGGCCCCAGTGAGCTAATGAAGAAGTGTGAAAGGGAAGTCTATGAATAGTACAAGGGAACCCCGTGGGGGCACGCGGGGCTCAAATGACGTCAGTGGACCTTAGAAATCACAGCCCTGACTTCCCTACGGTCCTGGGGTTGGTGCGAGATAAGAGTCGGAGGTCGAATCGAAGCGGAACGTAGGTAAATGTACACGGGAATGCGAGACCGCACAGATAAGCAGATAAGACCTATCGTACAGAGAGACGAGGACTGTAACAAAAAGGGGGTGACTCACATGGGCCCGGTCAAAGTCGCAGGCATCCGCGACTGGCCAACACCTACCACCGTCAAACAGGTCCGATCCTTTCTTGGCTTCTGCAACTTCTATCGCCTCTTCATCAAGGGCTTCGCAACACACGCACGACCACTAAACCGACTGACGAGGAAAGATGAGGAGTGGAAGTGGGGTAGCGAGGAAGAAACCGCATTTGCCAAGCTCAAAGACCTGGTTACCAGTGAACCGGTACTCGCACACCCAGACCTCCAAGAGCAATTCGAAATGGAGGTAGACGCGTCGGGCTTTGCGGTGGGTGCCGTACTCTTACAACGAAAAATCGACAGAAAACGCCACCCCATAGGCTACTACTCGGCAACACTCAATGAAGCAGAGCGAAACTACAACATATACGACCTCGAATTACTGGCCGTTGTCAAAGCCTTCTGCCACTGGTGCCCCCTGCTCGCAGGATCACCACACAAGACGAAAGTATTCTCCAACCACCTCAACCTACAATACTGGAGATCCCCACAATGGATAAGCAGATGCATCACAAGGGAAGTGCTAGAGCTCTCTGAATATGACTTTGAGATTCACCACATCAAGGGCACGGCAAACGGAAGAGCAGATGCACTCTCGTGCAGGCCAGACTACGATAGATGTTATGATTTCTACCCTACTGTACGATGTTTTCCTTCTCACCTCGCCTCGTGTTCATATGTACCTTTACCCATGATCCGTTCCGATTCACTCCCCGACTCTTATCTCGCACCAACCCCATGACCGTAGGGAAGCCAGACCTATGACTTCTAGGACCCGCTGACGTCATTTGAGCCCCACATGCCCCCACGGGATTCCCTTGTACTTCTTATGGACTTTCCCTTCATGCTTCCTTATTAGCTCGCTGAGGCCAGTACCTCAGGATCACGCCTTGTGTTTGTACTTTACAAACACCCTGTACTAGTATATAAGTCACGCCCTACCTAGCTTGTATGGTAGACTTGACTTCTTGTGTAATACCACATTGCCTTTGTCTCACGAACCGACTTTGACTCGCCTTTGCGCTTGAGTCCTCGCTTTTGCTTGCCCCTTCGCTTGAGCCTTGATCCCCGCTATTATCCTTGTGTCCCTGGGAGACCAAGTGATACTTGTTCACCATCGAACTGAGTCCTAACCAACTCACGCCTATCCGATCCTGTTGACTTGCTGAAGTACACGTCATACTTAACGCCCCTGTGGTGGTGTTACATTAAGTCAAGTCTCTCACAGTGGCGACATCCAGTCGCAGTAGAACCAAGTTTAGGCCTGAGTACATTGACCGCCTTAGCTCCGACGAACTATCAGATAGAGTTAAAGGAACCGCGGTCTGGGCAGAACACAACGGAGTCGAAGGATACTTTGTCTTTGACCCTTCGACACGATCATACCGACAGATCCATTACCTGGAAGACAGACGCCTCTGGGCCATTATCGAATACTCCCTGACCGAAGGAGCGTGGTACACTACAGGACCAGTACCCCTCACCCTAAACACCGGACCCCTAGGATCCTCTAATCCTTCGGGCATCAATATCGACCCCTCTGATACTCCATCCCCAAGCATACCTGTACCAACAACCAACCTCCCTGCCTCAGCATTCCCGTCCTACGCAATGGCTCAGCAGGGACAAGCATCTGCAAGTACCACCCTCACTAGTGGAGGAGGAGCACCCAGTGGAAGTGGAGCTCCCACCGGAGGAACCCCTGCCAGTGGCGGCGGTGGCAGAGGTGGTGGCGGTGGTGGTGGTGGTGGCAGTGGTGGCGGACCGGCCCCAGCCGGAGGAGCTGTACCGCCCGTGCCAGCCCCTGGCGGCAATGGTCGCCTAGGAGGAAACCCCCCACCAGAATTCGACGGAAACCGAGAAAAAAGCAAGGCCTTCTTACGTGCCTTCAAATTGTATTGCGGAATGAACCCGACAGTAGACCTGCTCACGGTACCTGGACAATGGGCTATGGCCTTCCTCTCTTACATCCGAGGGCCACTCGTCGATGATTGGGTCGATGAACAGATGAGATGGCTCGACGATCAGGTAGCAGCAGGAGTCCTGCGAACCCAAAATAACCTCTGGAATGAGGTGGAAACCCGATTTCTGCAGGCATACACCGACACGGCAGAACAAACGAAGGCTCGCAAAGCCTTGCAAACCTTGGCGATGAAGGGGGAGGATATCGAATCTTACATCGCCCAGTTTGACAACCTGACGACAAAAGCCGGGTATGGCCCGGATGAAGCCACGATGTTGGAGTTATTCCAAGACGGACTTCCAAACCAGTTAGTGATTAACGCCATCCGCTTCCAACACCCCATTACGTGGGAGGATTGGAAGCGAGCTGCTCGATTACAGCAGGCTGAATACCTGGTTCTGAAGGACCGACTCAGCAAGAACCGAACCCCACGCCAAAAGAAGGGAGGGCATAACCGCGACCAGTGGGTACAGGCCCTCAATAAGAACCGTGACCCGAATGCCATGGATGTTGGACGCGCCAGAGCCTCCATGGCTCTCACTGACGCTGACCGAATCCAACTACAAAAGGAGGGCCATTGTTTTAGATGCTGTGCTGTGGGGCACATCTCGCGTAACTGCCCACAAAAGGGCACTCGAATTGCTACTTCCTCAATGACCACCCAACCAGCTTCCATCCCCGCTCCCCCGACCGTATCAGCTCCCACCGTCACTACTGTCACCATACAATCTAACCGCGTACTTTCGATGGAAGAGCAGGCTGAAGCACAGATCGCTGCAATGAAAGCTGCAACCCCAGGAGGTACGAGACCTCATGGTAGAGAAGCTGTTTGCGAAAGAGGATTTTCTCGACACTTGAACCCGACAGGCCTGGGCTAGAGCACTCAATGTAAACGTGTACCATAGCAGATATCGATCTGTGCGAATCCCAGTACTCTTTAAATCTGCACACTGCAACTGGCCGAACTGACAAGTACTCCTGGACTCAGGAGCAACGGACAATTTTATCTGCGCCTCACTCCTAAAACGGCTGCAGATCGGAACATGTGACGTCACACAACCAATACGCATTTGGAACGTGGACGGAACTCACAACCAAGATGGGGCAATTACCCAATACACCGACCTGAACGTCCGCACAGGAAATGACACCAAAACACTTCACTTCCTAGTAACGAACTTGGGAAGGGACGAAGTCATACTAGGCTACCCATGGTTCTCGGCGTTTGAACCACTTGTGAAGTGGGGCGAAGCAACGCTGGATGAGAAGTTTCAACCGGTGGTAATATCCAGCCTTCAGTCATCGGACGAAGCCACACCTGTAGAAGCATCCATACGGGCGTTGGAGACGTATCAACTCGATGAGGAGGCATGGGAGCAGATTGCGGACGATGAGCAAGAGCCATGTGTGGCATTACTGCGAAAAACCACGACGGCGTCCTGAACTAGCGCAACAAGAAGCTGCCAAGCGGGGAGTACGAACCTTCGAAGAAATGGTTCCACCAGAATACTGGCGGTACCGTAAGGTATTCGACGAGGAAGCCTCGCATCGCTTCCCACTGAAATGACCATGGGACCATGCCATCGACCTGACACCCAACGCACCCGCAACGATGGACTGTAAGGTGTACCCACTAACACAAGAGGAGGATAAGGCTCTTGATACATTCCTTGCAGAACAACTGGAGAGGGGATACATTCGGCAGTCAAAGTCCCCATATGTCTCACCCTTCTTTATAAAAAAGAAAGACGGCAAGCTCAGACCCGTACAAGACTACCAACGATTAAACGAGGTCACTGTCCGGAACCATTACCCACTACCCCTCATCCCCAAACTCATCAATAAGATCCGCGACACACGACTCTTCACGAAACTGGACATCCGTTGGGGATATAATAACATTCGCGTAGACGAAGGAGACGAGTGGAAAGCTGCCTTTAAGACGAATAAGGGAGCCTTCGAACTGCTCGTGATGTACTTCGGACTCACAAACTCCCCTGCAACGTTCCAAGCAATGATGGACTTCACGTTCCGAGGACCAGTATTAACGAATGAAGTAATCGTGTATATGGACGATATCCTCATCGCAACCGTCGATGACCTTGCAGGACATCGAGAAAGAGTCCACCAGGTTCTGACCATCTGCGCAGAAAATGACCTCTACATCAAACCAGAGAAGTGCGAGTTTGAAGTGCGCGAAATGGAGTACCTTGGGCTTATCATCGGACATGGGAAGCTGCGGATGGACCCCGTAAAAGTACGAGGAATCTGTGAATGGCAACCCCCAAGAAACCTCAAGGAAGTACGCGCCTTTATCAGTTTCTGCAACTTCTATTGTCGATTCATCAAAGGGTTCTCGTCCATCGCACGTCCCCTCCACGATCTCACAAAAAAGGATACTCCGTGGCACTGGGGAGCAGAGCAACAGAAGGCATTCGAACGTATCAAAGACCAAATATGTCAAGAACCAGTTCTCCTCTCCCCCAACTTGGCAAAACCGTTCGAGCTAGAAGTGGACGCATCCAATGTCGCCATTGGCGCGGTGCTCAATCAGCTTGGAGAAGACCAAAAACTCCATCCAGTAGCGTTCCACTCAGAATCACTGTCCCAAGCTGAGTGGAACTATGACATTTATGACAGAGAGCTACTTGCAGTGGTCAAAGCTCTTCGCGCCTGGCGCATGTACCTCGTTGGCTTGCCCCACAAGATCATCATACACACCGACCACGCCAACCTTCAATATTGGAAGGAACCGCGAAAAATCAGCCGACGAGTAGCACGCAAATTTCTAGAACTGTCAGAATATGACTTCGTATTGAAGCATGTGCCCAGCGTCAAAAACGGTCGCACAGGCACCCTATCCCAGCGAGCAGACTACGCGCCAGGTGATGAAGACAACAACAACGTTACTGTTCTCCCTGCGGACCGCTTCATCCAGACTACCGAAATGTCAATGCATGACATGGACATCTGGACCCAGATTGCGCAAAACCTTGACGAAGCACAAGTACTACAATGGATCGAACCGCACAGCCTGAAAAAGCATGAGGGGTTATGGTGGAAAGGAGACGCCCTTGTCATTGTCGGGGACAACGATCTTAAACGGGGGGTAATCACCTTTTTCCATGACACACCAGCCATGGGACACCCCAGAATCGCAAACACCTATGAGCTCTTACGACGAGACTACTGGTGGCCCAATATGCGCAAAGACGTCGAAGAGTACGTCAAGGGTTGCACCACATGCCAAGCCAACAAGATCAACCCCCACTGACAAAAACCACACCTCTTCCCTATCACAACCAACCCGGAAGCAGAACCGTTTGAAGTCGTCTCTATGGACTTCATCACGAAACTACCGTTATCGCAGGGATATGACTCAATCCTCACTATTACTGACCACGACTGCTCCAAAGCAGCCATCTTCATCCCGTGCAACGAAACGATCACCACGGAGGGCGTAGCCAGGCTATACCTCTGCCACGTCTACCCCCATTACAGCATACCCCGAAAACTGATCACCGATAGAGACCCTCGATTTACGTCTGCATTTATGACACAACTCTGCCGAGTTCTCGGAATTAGGCAGAACATCTCGTCGGCGTATCACCCTCAAACAGATGGGCAGTCGGAACGTACCAACCAATGGCTGGAACAATACCTACGCCACTGGAGCAACGTGCAACAGGACAACTGGGCAGAGGCCCTCCCCGTAGCACAATTCACACACAACGCATGGCCCAATGCAACGACAAAACATTCCCCCTTTTCACTCATCATGGGACGGGAGCCACGCACCACTTGGATCCCGAAACCAATGACCTCCCCATCCGTCGACCGGCGCCTGGAAGACATGGGCAACTTCCGACAGCACATGCAGGATTGTATCAAGCATGCCCAAGAACTCATGACGAAGCGAGGGCGCACTCGCTTCATCCCCTATCAAGAAGGAGCGCAAGTGTGGTTAGAGGGGACGAACCTTAAAACATTCTACCCCATGGCCAAACTAGCCCCTAAACGTCATGGGCCGTTCCGCATCAAAAAGGCCCTCTCAGCAGTATCTTACGAATTAGAACTCCCAAAGTCATGGAAGATCCACCCAGTATTCCACACCTAACCTCCTCACCCCATATAAGGAGATGGAACTGCACGGGGCAAACTTTACGCAACCTCCTCCTGACCTTATCGATGGAGAAGAAGAGTTCAAAGTGGAGCAAATCCTCGGATCAAGATTCTATGGCCGAGGGCGCAAACTCCAATTTCTGGTCCAATGGAAGGGGTTCCCCGTGAGCGATAGCTCGCGGGAACCACTTGAGAATGTTCGACATGCACCTGATCTTATCGCCAACTTCTATCGGCATAACCCGACCACCGAAGGGGCTGGACGAAAGATATAAAGAGACACCCTACGAACCCGAATCACGCATCCCTTTCTTTCTCTTGCACACCATGACGCCCACTCCCGTTGTCTCTAAGATTCCTTCACGCCCACCGGCGCAACTCATACTCGAACAACTGACCGTACCTTCGCAGGACCAGGGTGTCCCCTCACAGCCAGAGGGTTGTACGCCGTACTCTGTAGTCCTTAGTCCAGCCCCTCCTGTCTTGTCTCTGATCACTCCTACCCTTGACCGCCTCGCGCAGGAAGAGGCAGCTACCTCGCTACTTACCCTCACCGCTCCACCTGTCGAAACTCCCATCACAGTGCATATCCCCACTGTTCCCACTCCTCCTGAACCACAACAACACACCCCACCACCACCACTCAAGCACGTACCACTTCCCCCATTCCCGCCTGGCATTGGCCAGGTGACCGCACCTACTGCACAACCTCGACTCGTTGAACCCGACCCCACCTATGCATTCCTCGATGATGGGGAGATGGGGGAGGATGCCACAGACCCGGGACTCCCCTTCCTTCGGAACAACCCCAATCTCTCTTACCTATACTTCCCACTGAAGATCGGGGAGGTGGGGTACCTGAAGCAAATCGCACGCTTCATCTACTATCGAAAAGACTACCGGGAAGTCGTTGGAACCATGGGGAGGGGGCACCCATGCTATGTGCAGTCAGTCTACTTGTGAGGGATATATGAGGGGCAGCTGCCTCAGCATGTCATGGACCAACAACTCGCAATGTTCCATCCGCATGACCCACGAGCCATATGCATCAATGAAGTCCTGACGGAGTTATGTGACGTCCGCCTTCACGCAGATGTAGCGCGTCTCCTGGGATTGCTTATTGTGGAAGGACGCAATCGCCACGTGTGAGTCTGAGCTTCGACGGATGGAGTCAGACCTCGTGCGCGATCGCTTCCATATGGATATGGATCTCACGAGTGTGCGGAAGCGGTTGCAGTATGCCCAGTGCAATACCGCTGATATCCGAGAAGTACGACAAGCTCCAGGCCAAATTTATACGCCCACGCCCCACTCCTGATTCCATTCCCATTCCCCCACGCACTGGAGGACCTTGCGAGATGCCACTGCCTTCAGGGCAAGAGCAGTCAGGCACCCGCGCAAGTGTTTCCAGTGCAAGTCGATGGACCATCTGATCACGCAGTGCCCTCAACAGAGGGCCAAACAGCCATGTCAATGGTGTGGCAGTCGTACCCATCAGTACGATGTGTGCTTCATCTGTTGAATCTCTCCCATGTCGCCCGCCTATATCGACCCAGACGACTGCCCTCGGTGGTGCGGAAAGTGTTTGCAGTATGACGCGAGGCACGAAGAGATACACTGCCCTCAGTACGAGCAGTGTCGGGAATGTGGTGAGCGAGGTCGTCATCTCTTCTTGCGTCACCACATCTGTCCGCGCCCCCCTTCACCGATCCCTGACACTGTACCTGTCGAGGATGACTGGTACTACACCAGTGACTAGTCGAAGTCGTGGTGACTTCGAATCTGATGGGGGGGTAATGTTACGATTTCTACCCTACTGTACGACGTTTTCCTTCTCACCTCGCCTTGTGTTCATATGTACCTTTACCCATGATCCGTTCCGATTCACTCCCCGACTCTTATCTTGCACCAACCCCATGACCGTAGGGAAGCCAGACCTATGACTTCTAGGACCCGCTGACGTCATTTGAGCCCCACATGCCCCCGCGGGATTCCCTTGTACTTCTTATGGACTTTCCCTTCATGCTTCCTTATTAGCTCACTGAGGCCAGTACCTCAGGATCACGCCATGTGTTTGTACTTTACAAACACCCTGTACTAGTATATAAGTCACGCCCTACCTAGCTTGTACGGTAGACTTGACTTCTTGTGTAATACCACATTGCCTTTGTCTCACAAACCGACTTTGACTCGCCTTTGTGCTTGAGTCCTCGCTTTCGCTCACCCCTTCGCTTGAGCCTTGATCCCCACTATTATCCTTGTGTCCCTGGGAGACCAAGTGATACTTGTTCACCATCGAACTGAGTCCTAACCGACTCACGCCTATCCGATCCCATTGACTTGCTGAAGTACACATCATACTTAACGCCCCTGTGGTGGTGTTACAATAGAGGAGAAAACAACAACAAGGACATAACCGTCCTTCCTGATGCAATCTTCGTCCGAGCCACTCACATCAAGATGATCACACCAATGACCCTGACAATAGAACCCAGAGAAATGGAAAGGCCAGATGTGGCGTACTACCAAGACGAAGACTACCTCCGCCCATGGATAGACCCACACCACCTAAGAAGATCAGGAACACCTGGTACAAGGATGGAAGACGGGTGGTAATGGGTGGGCTATACGACAAATGAAGCATCATCTCCGCCCACCACACCTCACCAGTCTACAAACACCCAGGTATCAACAAAACCTCGCAACTAGTGAAACGCTCTTACTGGTGGCCAAACCTCGTCCAAGACGTCCTAGACTACGTGAAAGGATGCGCCAAGTGTCAACGACACAAGGCGAACAATCGACCAACCAAAGCACCACTGTCCCCGATCTACCCAAATCCTGAAGCACTCCCCTTCGAAACCATCGCCCTCGACTTCATCACTAAACTACCCAAATCTCAGGGTTTCGACTCCATCCTTACAGTCACCTGATCACAACTGCACAAAAGCGGCCATCTTTATCCCCTGCCTAGAGGAAGTTACTGCAGAATGAACCGCAGCCCTATATGCCAAACACATCTTCCCAAGATTCGGACTTCCCTCCAAAGATAATCAGCAACAGGGACCCCTGTTTCGCATCTAAGTTCACCTGCGAACTATGCAAGATCCTTGGAATCTTGCAGAACATGTCCACCGCCTACCACCCCCGAACAGACAGACAGTCCAAACGGACCAACCAGTGGCTAGAACAATACCTCTGCTTCTGGGCCAATGAGCGACAGGACAACTGGGCGGCCTACCTCCCTATAGCAGAATTCACACACAACAACTGGCCCCACGAGACCACAAGGAAGTCCCCCTTCTACCTCCTAATGGGGTACAATCCGTGTGCTGATTGGATCGATAGGCCCTCGCCCATCCCACAGGTGGCGCTACGTATCGATCAATTCCAAGAAGCTAGAGCCCAGGCCAAGGCACTCCTTATCAAAGTGCAAAAATCATGGATCAGGCACAAAGATACGCCCAGATACAAAGAAGGTGACCTCGTGTGGTTAGAAGGACGCCACCTGCGGACCAACCAACCAACTGCGAAGCTTGCGCCCAAGAGACACGGTCCATTCCGAGTCATAGAGGTGATGTCCCCTGTTAACTACCGCCTCGAACTTCCCACACAGTGGAGCATCCACCCGGTGTTCCACACCGATCTTCTCACCAGATACCACGAGACCGCGACCCATGGGCCTAACTATCAACGCCCACCTCCGGATTTGGTAGACGGAGAAGAGGAATACGAGGTCAAGAAGATTCTAGACTCGCAAAGATTCGGGAGAACTCGGAAGCTCCAGTACCTCGTGAAATGGAAGGGATACCCTGACTCGGAGAATCAGTGGATAGACTGGAGCGAAGTATCTGCCGACCAGGCCGTTCGAGACTTCAAAGCGCTCAATCCCTCACGGGAAACGCATATAAGGAGAGCCTGCAACAAGCTAAGTCCCCCAGCAATCCCTGCTACCAACGATCACACTGTCTCTCCCACTACCATGTCCTCCTGCTCTCTCCCCTCACAGACCACCATCGACACCGTCACCCAGGCCCTGGTCACCACCCATGGACCCTGCCACCCACAAGGATGCCCTCGCCGTCCTCAGGTCCTTCCCCGATCCCACGATCTACGGGGTCGCCAACTCCCCCGACATGCAACCTATCACAGAAGCCGGCATCTCGGAAGGTGAGGAGCACGCCCTACTCGAGGGCGAGGCCCCAGATCGCCTCCTTCAACACACTGACTGGACACGGTAACGCTAAACCTGTCCCGATACCACTCCGAATTCGGGCCTGTACGACCCTGGAAGGAGGTAGTGAAGGAATGGAGGGACGAACAGATACGGAGGGCCCAGCTGAAGCAACAAGAGCTGAAGCATCGACGCCTCCTTACGAGAATTGGGGAGTGGATGGAGAGGAAGCTGAGGACTACCCAGCTACGCACCCCCACATTCACTCCACTACAGACACTGACAACCCACGGGAAACCCCCTATGCCCTCAACATCGACGACTCCCCCATGTACAAGCAGGATCTCCGAGTGCTGGGCAGCGCCACTCACCAGCCCCTCGTCACCATCAACACACGTGTCCCCGCCAGCTTCAAACTCAACCGGGGGGTCGACTACATTCCCTTCCGCATCGTCTCCCCAGATGGGGCTGAGCGTGAGGCCTGCTACCACCAAGTGATCATGGGTCCCGACCCCATGGTCGTCGGCATCATCGACAAGTCAGACAAGGTCTACACTCGCCCCCTCTACGCCGCCCCCCACTACAGTTACGGTGGCAAGCCCATGTACCCCGCGGTGGACATGGTCCTCTTCACAGAGGCCTTCAAAGACCAGGCGTGCATCAACCGCTGCCTCGACTCCCTCCATGACCTTTCGCTCATGGCAGAGGTCCACCACTACCGCGTCGCAGACCGGGAGCGAGAGCGCCTCAACCAGCGCATCGACGACCTCATCTCTGCCCTGGGAGAGGCCCAGGGGAAGGTGACAGGGTGTCAGCGCCGACTAGAGATGGCCAATGTGATGGAGCGCATCGAGGAGGAGGTGGGCACAATGGTAGATCACAAGATGACGAAGAAGAAGAATCGGAGGGGGAGAAAGGTCGCCCAGCAACCGCAGCGCACGCGGATTCGCTATGAGGAGGAGGGCAGCGGAGCGTCAGGACGTCGCACCTGAGGAGGGGGTGATGTTGCGATCGGACTCATTAGTACAAATCGGGGGCTCGTGGGGTTCTGACTACCCTAGTATTAGTCAGGGACAGTCGTCTTTATCAGCCTAGCTGGCTGAAGTATCACATGTATCGGTTTTGGACTGACTCATACCTAGGACAGTTGTAGTAGGGTTCGAGCTACTATTGCTATTGGGTACTGTACGTTCAGGAGGAGCTTCAAAGCTCCTCGACAATTGTATAACTAGTGACCCATACAAAGACCGAGCTCTCCAGCTTGGTCTTCTTGAATCACTATTGCCTCTATTCTCCTTCCGTGTGTCTACCTCATCCTCGCTATTTGCCTATTGCTGCGCTTGGCCCTCGTAAGGCAAGTCACTTGGAGAATCGTGCGCCTGGTGGATCTAGCCCCAGTGCTTGCAGTGATCACGACCCTGCTAAAGGCGTGTATCCATATCCGCTAAGTCGTTTCCCGGTTTGAGGCCACTCTGTCATCGCTCAAGTTGAGCATCGTTGGGGCGGACCCAATGCAACATCCTGTGAGGGTACAGTTAGCTGTTCAAGTATGAGTTGTGCTGGTGGGCACGAGGGGATCTTAGAGACAATGGGAGTGGACGTCATGATGTGTAAAAGGGGAAGGGGGGATGTGTGATTTGGGTCTGTGGGGCATCTCTTTATATCTTTCGCCCAGCCCCTTTGGCGGTTGGATTATGCCGATAGAAGTTGGCGATGAGGTCAGGTGCATGTCGGACATTCTCGAGTGGTTCCCACAAGCTATCGCTCACAGGAAATCCTTTCCATTGGACCAGGAATTGGAGTTTGCGCCCTCGGCCATAGAACCTTGATCTGAGGATTTGCTCCACTTCAAACTCCTCTTCTCCGTCGATAAGGTCAGGTGGAGGTCGTGTGAAGTTTGTCCCGTGTAGTTCCGTCTCCTTATATGGGGTGAGGAGGTTAGCGTGGAACATGGGATGGATCTTCCATGACTTCAGGAGTTCCAATTCATAGGATACTGTGGAGAGGGCCTTCTTGATGCGGAACGGTCCATGACATTTAGGGGCTAGCTTGGCTGTGGGGTAGAATGTTTTAAGGTTTGTCCCTTCCAACCATACTTGCGCCCCTTCTTGATAAGGGATGAAGCGGGTACGCCCTCGCTTCGTCATGAGTTCCTGGGCGTGTTTAATACAATCTTGTGCGTGTTGTCGGAAGTTGCCCAGGTCTTCCAAGTGTTGATCAACTGATGGAGAGGTTGTGGGTTTCAGGATCCAAGTAGTGCGTGGTTCCCATCCCATTATGAGCGAGAAAGGGGAATGTTTTGTCGTCGCGTTGGGCCACACGTTGTGTGCGAACTGCACCACGGGGAGGGCCTCCACCCAGTTATCCTGCTGCACGTTACTCCAATGGTGCAAGTATTGTTCCAGCCATTGGTTGGTTCGTTCTGACTGCCCATCTGTCTGGGGATGATATGCTGACAAGATATTCTGCCTAATTCCGAGAACTCAGCAGAGTTGTGTCATGAATGCTGACGTAAATCAGGGGTCTCGATCGGTGATTAGTTTTCGGGGTATGCCATAATGGGGGTAGACGTGTCAGAGGTACAGTCAAGCTACGCCTTCTGCAGTGATTGTTTCGTTACATGGGATGAAGATGGTGGCTTTGGAGCAATCGTGGTCTGTGATGGTGAGGATCAAGTCGTACCCCTGTGACAGTGGTAATTTTGTGATGAAGTCCATTGCTACGACTTCAAACAGTTCTGCCTCTGGGTTGGTTGTAATAGGGAAAAGGTGTGGCTTTTGTTGGTGGGGGTTAATTTTGTTGGCTTGGCATGTGGCACAACCCTTGACGTATTCTTCTACGTCTTTGCGCATGTTGGCCCACCAGTAGTCTCGTCGTAAAAGTTCATAGGTGTTTGTGATTCTGGGATGTCCCATGGCGGGTGTGTCGTGGAAGAAGGTGATTACCCCCCGCTTAAGATCATTGTCCCCGACAACGACAAGGGCATCACCTTTCCACCATAACCCCTCGTGCTTTTTCAGGCTATGCGGTTTGATCCAATGTAGTACTTGTGCTTTGTCAAGGTTTTGCGCAATTTGGGTCCAGATGTCCATGTCGTGCATTGACATCTCAGTAGCCCGGATGAAGTGGTCCGCAGGGAGGACAGTGATGTTATTGTTGTCTTCATCGCCTGGCACATAGTCTGCTCGTCGGGACAGGGCATCTGCGTGACCGTTCTTGACACCGGGTACGTGCTTTAATACGAAGTCGTACTCTGACAGCTCTAAAAACTCACGCGCCACTCATCGGCTGATTTTTCGTGGTTCTTTCCAGCATTGAAGGTTGGTGTGGTCGGTGTGTATGATGATTTTATGGGGTGAGCCAATGAGGTACGTGCGCCAAGTGCAAAGAGCTTTGACTACTGCAAGTTGTTGCGCAGCAATACACGCAGCTAACAGGAATGGAGTTCTCACCTTTGAGTAGGTTGAGAGACTTATAGGGTGGAGAGGGTGCGCAAGTGAAGAAGAGAGCGAATATCCTATTCGCCTCCCTCCCCATGGGAGGGTTTTTATACTCTATGGTCCTACCCTGTCCATATGTGTAAAAGTGATAAATACAGGCGTCCACAATATCGCATTTTTACACACGCCTGATGTAAACTACCACTTCGAGATAGCCATAAGGCTTCTCTCACTCAGAGGGCGTATTGCGCCCACTATAGTACGTATCCTAACTACTGTAATAGGAAAACATACTACCGTAATGTCATAACTGCTATAGATAAGGTCCTTACATACTTATCTCGTTCCAACACAAGTAGCTCTCTGTCGTAGATATCATAGTTCCGCTCAGCCTGGGACAACGATTCTGAGTGGAATGCTACTGGGTGGAGTTTTTGGTCTTCTCCTAACTGGTTGAGCACCGCGCCAATGGCAACATTGGATGCATCTACTTCTAGTTCGAACGGTTTTGTCAGGTTGGGGGAAAGGAGGACTGGTTCTCAACATATTTGGTCTTTGATGCGTTCGAACACCCTCTGTTGCTCTACTCCCCAGTGCCACGGAGTGTCCTTTTTTGTGAGATCATGGAGTGGATGTGCGAGGGACGAGAACCCTTTGATGAATCGGCGATAGAAGTTGCAGAAGCTGATAAAGGCGCATACTTCCTTGAGGTTTCGTGGGGGTTGCCATTCGCGGATTCCTCGTACCTTTACGGGGTCCATCCACAGCTTCCCATGTCCGATGATAAGCCCCAGGTATTCCGTCTCACGCACTTCAAACTCGCATTTCTCCGGTTTGATGTAAAGGTCATTTTCTGCGCAGATGGTTAGGACTTGGTGGACTCTTTCTCGATGTCATTCGAGGTCGTTGATAGTTGCAATGAGGATATCGTCCATATATATGATCACCTCGTTTGTCAATATTGGTCCTCGAAACGTGAAGTCCATCGTCGCTTGGAAGGTTGCTGGGGAGTTCGTGAGCCCGAAGTACATCACAAGTGGTTCAAAGGTTCCTTTGTTCGTTTTAAAGGCAGCCTTCCACTCGTCTCCTTTGTCTATACGGATGTTATTGTATCCCCAGTGGATATCCAATTTCGTGAAGAGTCATGCATCATGGATTTTATCAATGAGTTTGGGGATGAGGGGTAGCGGGTAATGGTTCCGGACAGTGACCTCGTTTAATTGTTGGTAGTCTTGTATGTTGCGCAGCAATGCACGCAGTGTACAGGTAGACCCTTACCTGAATAGAGAGCTTAGACGAGGCTTAGAGTGAAGCAGAGGAAGCTCAGAGTGGGGTGGAGAGAGATGTGTATAGGTACTTGCTCCTATAGTAGGATTTATATACTCTATGGTCCACCCATGTCCGTTTGGGGAAAAGTGATGAGTAGAGGCGTCCACAATATCGCGTTTTCAGTGTCGCCTAATGTCTAATCACCGGTGGACTTGGAATAATCCCTTAAGGGGATTCAGTACGTATACCGTATGACTAAATACTCCGAATTATGTGTATAGCATAACTAATCGTACTGTCATTCCTACGTAATGAGCCTTATAGTAGGTATTACGGCTCAACAGGGCCTATCGATCCAATCAGCGTGCGGATTGTACCCCATCAGGAGGAAGAAGGGGGACTTCCTTGTGGTCTCGTGGGGCCAGTTATTGTGCGTGAATTCTGCTATAGGGAGATAGGCTGCCCAGTTATCTTGTCGCTCATTGGCCCAGAAGCGGAGGTATTGTTCTAGCCACTGGTTGGTCCGTTCGGACTGTCCGTCCATTCGGGGGTGGTAGGCGGTGGACATGTTTTGCGAGATTCCGAGGATCTTGCATAGTTCGCGGGTGAATGTGGATGCGAAACAGGGATCTCTGTCACTGATTATCTTAGAGGGGAGTCCGAATCTTGAGAAGACGTGTTTGGCGTATAGGGCTGCTGTTCCCTCCGCAGTAACTTCCTCTAGGCAGGGGATGAAGATGGCCGCTTTCGTGCAGTCGTGATCGGTGATTGTAAGGATGGAGTCGAAACCCTGAGACTTGGGTAGTTTGGTGATGAAGTCGAGGGTGATGGTTTCGAAGGGTAGTGCTTCAGGATTCGGGTAGATTGGGGATAGTGGTGCTTTGGTTGGTCGATTGTTCACCTTATGCCATTGACACTCAGCACATCCTTTCACGTAGTCTAGGACGTCTTGGATGAGGTTCGGCCACCAGTAGGAGCGCTTCACTAGTTGCGAGGTTTTGTTGATACCTGGGTGTCCGTAGACCGGTGAGGTGTGGTGAGCGGAGATGATGCTTTGTTTGTCGTACAGCCCACCCATCACCACTCGCCTTCCATCCTTGTACCAGGTATTCCCAATCTTCTTTAGGCGGTGTGGGTCTATCCATGGGCGGAGGTAGTCCTCGTCTTGGTAGTACGTCGCATCTGGTCTTTCCATTTCTTAGGGTTCTATTGTCAGGGTCGTTGGTGTGATCGTCTCGACATGAGTGGCTCGGACGAAGAGTGCATCGGGGAGGACGGTTACGTCCTTGTTGTCATTTTCTCCTCTATCATAGTCTGGCCTGCGCGAGAGCGCATCTGCTCTTCCATTTGCTGTGCCCTTGATGTGGTGAATCTCAAAGTCATATTCGGAGAGTTCTAGTACTTCCCTTGCAATGCGTCTGCTTATCCGTTGTGGGGATCTCCAGTATTGTAGGTTAAGGTGGTCGGAGAATACCTTCGTCTTGTGTGGTGATCCTGCGAGCAGGGGATGCCAGTGACGGAAGGCTTTGACGATGGCCAGTAGTTCGAGGTCGTATATGTCGTAGTTTCGCTCTGCTTCATTGAGTGTTGCTGAGTAGTAACCTATGGGGTGGCGTTTTCTGTCGACTTTTCGTTGCAAGAGTATGGCACCCACTGCGAACCCTGACGTGTCTACCTCCATTTTGAATTGATCTTGGAGGTCTGGGTGTGCGAGTACTGGTTCGCTGGTGACTAGGCCTTTGAGCTTGGCGAATGCGGCTTCTTCTTCACAATCCCACTTCCACTGCGCGTCTTTCCTCGTTAGTCGGTTTAGTGGTCGTGCATGTGTGGCAAAGCCCTTGATGAAGAGGCGATAGAAGTTGCAGAAGCCAAGAAAGGATCGGACCTGTTTGACGGTGGTGGGTGTTGGCCAGTCGTGGATGCCTGCAACTTTGACCGGGTCCATGCAAGTCACCCCCTTTTCAAGGATTACCCCCAGGTAATCGATGGATGGCGCGTTGAAGATGCATTTCTCTAGCTTGAAGTACAGGTCATTGTCTTTGGCGATCTGAAGTATGTCACGTACGGCTGCGATGTGACCCGCGCGCCCATTTCTGGAGGCTATGCCAATGTCGTCCATGTACACCCAGATTGTGGTTCCTAACTTTTTGTGTTTGGTGATGGTGGGTGCGCAGAGGGAGTCCATCATATCTTGGAATGTGGGTGGAGAGTTGGTCAAGCCAAAGTACATGACTTGCAGTTCGAAGAATCCTCGGGGCGTTTTGAATGCGGCCTTGCCTTTGTCACCGTCCTTTATGCGGACGTTGTTGTATCCTTGGCGGATGTCGAGCTTAGTGTAGGTGTCCATGTTGCCCAGGTCCGTGATGAGCTCTTGTATCAGTGGCAGTGGGTATTGGTTACGCACAGTGAAAGAGTTGATTTTTTGGTAGTCTTGGACTGGTCGTAGCTTTCCAGTCTTTCTTCTTGATGAAGAAGAAGGAGGATGCATAGGGAGATTTGGACAGTCTGATATAGCCTTTCTTGAGTTGCTCATCAAGGAACTCTTGTAGGGCGGCGTCTTCGCTTCGAGACATTGGGTAGATCTTGCAGTCAATGGCGTCAGGGGTCCCCTCTTTGAACTCGATGGCGTGGTCCCATGGTCGAGACGGCGGGAATCAGTGGGATGCTTTCTCACTGAATACTTGGGCGAAGTCTGCGTATTCCTCAGGGAGTTTGGTGATTTTTGTATACTGCTGAGCTGTGATGGCGAGGTCGGTGGTCGTAGAACGTAGTCTGGCTTGGTCCCAGTCGTGGTAGAATTCCTTAATGGTCTGGTACTTCTCCTCTTTGGTGAACTCGGTAGGGGCGAATGTGATGGTTACTCCCTGTCGTCTGTCCAGGGGGCGTGTGGTCCTGAGGACCACTGGGTATGCATCTTCTTTGATGACTGCGTGTTGCCAGCTGATTTGTGGTTCGTATGCTGCTAGCCATGGGTATCCTAGGACGATGTCTTCGTCTCCTGTGTCGGTGATCAAGAAGCGCATTATTTTGTGGTTTCCTTTGGTTTGCACATCAAGATCTGCGCAGTGCGTGATTAGCCCGGCTTTATTCTCGGATTTGTCGATATTCCATATCTTTTTGGGAATCTCCAACTCTTGGAGACCGATTCCCATTCGTCTCACGAATGCGGGTTTGATGAAGCTATCTGTGGTTCCCGAGTCCACTAGCGCTTTTACTTCGGCCATGTTGTAACTTGTTCGAACGGAAACTGGAATTTGTAGCGATCGAAAGCATGTGATTATTACAGAGTTACAACGAAGTGCCCTCACCCAGGCCGACAGGTTCAGGCATTTGGAAAACCCTCTCTCCCCCATAGATCTTGCAGGACCAAGTCTTTCACCTCGTCCGGCGCTCCTGCCACTCCTTGAAGCCATTCTTGGGCCTGTTGTTGTGGCATCATGGCCACGCAGTACTTGGGTGTGTGGTTCCGGCGAGTAGTGGTTTGAGTCTACCCTCCTGCTGCTGCCGCTTTGCGCGTTGTTGTGGTGCTGTGGACAGTCGCGACTGAAGTGTCCTTTTTGGTTGCAGGTGTAGCAAATTACTTCCCTTGCGTCTCGGGGAGGTCCCCTTCCTCGTCCTCGCCCCCTCAGTCCTCCTCGTGGCAGATAGGGCGGTCTCTGCCGGTCGAGCACGTATTCTGCTGCTGCGAGTCTTCCCTGTGTGTCTTCTGTTTCTGCCCCTCGGGCTCATGCTCTGTCCGCGGAGGTGTCCATGGCGTTGGGATTGTACTGGTGGGGTAGGTTTCGCAGTGCCCATCCGCTCTGTGGAGGTCCCCACTGGCTGGAGCGCGGGGTAGTCTTTGGAGTGGGTGCTTTTAGCGAGTTAAGACGTGCCTGTAGGTGCATGTACTGCTGCTGTTTCTTCATTGCGGCTTGTTTCCATGCCTCAAACGTGGCAGGTTCGTATTGCTCATGTACTTTGGTGAACAATGCTTTTGGTAGTCCTGCCGTGAACAGGTCCAGTGTTTGGGGGGCGTCGAGGTCGTAGTCAGCCTGTCGAGCTAGCCGTTCAAAGGTGGCTACGTAGCTGTCAATGTCTCCGTCTTTCATGTGGATGCCTTTGCGCAGTTCTGTTTGAGCTTGTTCCTTCTCTATAGTATTGGCGAATCGCCTGGTGAAGGCATTGAGGGTTTCTTCCCAGAGGCGTCTGGTATGTTCAGGGAATCCGGCGTCGATTTGGCACATTAGCCAGTCCATCATGTACATTACCCATTCGTTAACTAGTTCTCCCTGGATGTATCCGAGGAAGAGGAGCGATCGTCGGTAGTAGTTGCGCATGATGTCGCTGGTGCTGTTGACCCCTTGGTAGAGGTTCCATTGTGCTCGGAACTGTAGGGCTTTGGTGCGGTCGCCTGTTGAAGACCATAGGTGGATTTCCTTGCAGTCTGTCTGACGATCGAGGCGGGTTGCCAATAGGGGCCGCTCCCGGGAATCCTCCCAGTGGGTCTCCTCCTCCTCCTGGTCCACCGCCTCCTCCTCCGTGTGGGTGGCCCCTTCCAGGGCCTCTTCCGGGTGGTCCTCCACCTGGGGGGTCTGGTTCATCCGGTCCTATGGCTCACATTAGTGCCGCGTTGTCTGCCGTCATTTGGTGTCCCGTGCTTGGGTCTATGGGGAGTAGGTCAGTGGGGACTCCCTCTTGTGGTCGCTGTGTGGGATCTAGCTGGAGTGCGTAGACCGGCTCTGTCTGTGTGGTTGTCATCTCGTTCGGCGGGTGTATTATAATATGCTCAGCTTGGGGAGCTTCGTCGAGCGTGATTCCTGCGGCAAGGTTTGCTAGTTCTTCCTGTTCCTTGGCGTTTACTTGGGAGAGGTGATCCTCTTCTTCTGACTCATTGTTGTTTTGTTCAGATTCTGAGTCTCTTTCTTCTTCTGTGGTACTGTCGATGGTTGCACCGTCGATGGGCCCTACTCTGGTCAGGGGAACCACTTCGCTTTCTAGGATGTCACACCGGTATTCGTGAGTCGTAAGTCTAACGACCGTTTGTACCCCTGTATCGTTTGTGGCGAGTATGCACCAACAGGTATGTTCGTGGTTAAACTCAACTGGGAAGTAGCAACTTGGTCGATTCGGGAAATCGATGAAGTAGCCAGTT
The DNA here is from genome assembly GCA_021524915.1 of Lactarius akahatsu. Taxonomy (NCBI): domain Eukaryota; kingdom Fungi; phylum Basidiomycota; class Agaricomycetes; order Russulales; family Russulaceae; genus Lactarius; species Lactarius akahatsu. Next base: position 74,138 of record JAKELL010000173.1, on the reverse strand, counting down.
TCTCCTCTATGTGTCCTCCACCTGGCAGCTTTCAAATAGCGTGTGGGTACATCTTGTTCTCCTCTTCTAGGGATGGTGTATGATTGGACTTGATTCCAGCCCCAATGATCTCCGGTTGTGGGCACCACTGTGTCATACTGGTAGAGGGAGCTTGGTCTTAATGTTACGTTAGGTCCGTCCTAACGATGCTCGACTTGAGCGATGACAGAGTGGCCTCAAACCGTGGGGCGACTTAGCGAATATGGATACACATCTCTAACAAGAACGTGACTGTCACGAACCTGTAAACTTGGGTCGTGACTCAAGCGTCTAAGACCGGTCCGTGCCGGCCCGGTCTTATGTAATCAATTTCCGAAAGGGGAAATCCGAAGTCGGAGTTCCAAATTCGTACTCCGACGGTCACGTGACTGGTCACGTGATTATCCTATGTTTATCAAGTCACCTGACGACTGAAAGTTGTACCATTCTTTGGATTAATCCTATTGGACTGCGGAGCAGTCACACCACTATGACGCAATCTTGTGCAATCGACTGCGGAGCAGTCGTACGATACCTACGATTATTCTGATTGGTTGATATACTTAGAACCCTTCCAGAACCTTCCATTGTGAAGCACCTGTGGGAAGTAGTAAGCCTCCCCTAAAGTATGCACAGACCATGTACCCAGGTATATAAGCTAGAGCAATAGAACGGACAGTCCCTCAGACTGTCCACTTGTGACTCCCACTTGGATAACATCCTAGCGCCTTTCTTCGCTATTAACTATAGCTTGGATTCGCAACCTCCTCGTTATCCTCGTTCTAGCCAAGTTCGCCCAAGTTTTTCCTAACGTCTTCATCGTTCCTCGCACTCCTTGTCAGCCAAGTGTATTGCAGGAACACTCTGAGTGAGTGTTCATCACACTTGGACAGTCTCCTTATCTGACCTGGACGCTCCTTGGTAGTGTCTGATTTCGGAGACGATTTCGGTCACTGGGACGGTGATTCCAGTTCCTATTACACCTCGTGGGAGCCCCAGTATCGTGGCCCCCCTCGTCGTTGCCTCTCCCCCTCCTCTCCCTTCACTCGTCCATTGTCTCCAGTGGGGTTGAACACCCCCCTCGTCCAAGTTGAGCAAGTCGCTCTCCCCCAAGGTCCGGCTGCTTTCGTAGCACCCTCGTCCCCGGTCTTCTCTCGCCCCCCGACACCTCGCCCAGCTACCCCCCTCTCTTACGAGGAGGCATCCCCTGGCGTTGAGTACATTTTACTTGACGAAAACTACCTCGCTCTCTCTGGTGTCCTGTCCCTGGTCTCTCGCCCATTGTCCCCATCCCTGGATTTTGATATCCGGTCTCAAGTAGCCGTTCAATCCGGCACCCCTCGTACTCGCTCCCTGTCCCCCGAACTTGTGTACCCTGACCCGGTACAAGTTTTCCAGTCCCCCTTGCTCGGGCCATTGTCGCCCCTCTCTGATCTCCCGTCCCCCTCGGTCCGCCTTGTCTCGCCCCATCCCCGGTCCTCGTCCCTTCCTGCTTGCCCCGCCACCCCAGACTCGCCCATCAACTACCACCGTGTAGCAGAAGGCATCCCTCGTGTTGACACCCCCGACAACGACCTCCCCCACGAAAATCAGGAGAACATCCCTCCTGCCTTGCCCATCGTTCGCCCCCCGTCTTGTGTCAACGTTACCACTGGCCCGCACCCCCACCAATTCATCAACGTCCAGACCCCCCAGGGAGAAGAGTGGAGACCAATCTCGGAGTTCTATCAGGTCTCACTAACACAGCTCCCCTCCATTGACCATCTCCTCGCGTACCCCCCTAACTTCCCCGGCATCACCCCTTTCCGCTTCCGGTCCCCTCATTACATCCAGCTCTACCCTCGTCACCGCCCCCTCGCCCTCGCTCTCGGGATTCCCCCCCTATACGCCTGCTCCCAAGCCATTCTCGACCTTCCGAGCCAAGACCTCCCTCTCGGCTCCATCAAGTACAACTTCCAAGAAGGTATCCGTCGGGCATTCGCCCCTTTGAACCAAGTAATTCGGCAGGCGTACGTCGGGACTCTAGTCACCCTTGAGCTCCAAGATTTTCTGGACAGTAGGATCATCTCCACGTACAGATACTTGGCCTTTTGGCAGGACCGGATTTTTGTAATCGATAAAGGGTATCATTTCGAGGACACCGTTAGAACCAGCCCCTCCCTCCTTTCGTATTGTTTCACACCTTGGCTTCCCACTGACCCCTTCCTGTATATCTCTACCCACTTAGATCAACAGGAACTATAACTATTTACTTTACAAGTAAGTAGTTATAGTCAGATTGGTCACTGGTAGAAAATAAAAAGGGGTTTAGTGTCACATTTCCATCCAACTCAAATCCCAGAACAAGAGCAAATTAATCGCTCTCAAGCACTCTTTGAAACCCACAGAGAAAGACAACTCCAGTTTTACTATCCTTCCAGCACTCTCGTTAACCTTGCCCACTCCAACACAGTAGAAGTTTGGAGTGACAGTACCCTTCTCCTTAAAGACCTCGACGCTATACTTCCGTTTGGAAAAGTACTCACCTTAGTTGAGTTTCAAGACTTCGTCACCAGCAAGCTAGATAGGCTTAGCAACCTCGTGCAAGAACAACTCCTGTATTGGCACCTATCCAAGACACTCACGGTCCACGGCGCTCCCATCGAATCGACCCTCTTGTGGAACAAAGACAACTATCTTTGGTTTGTCCACATTCCCCCCAGAAGACAGCGCATCCTAGAACAACTTCTAAGAGGAGAACGGCAATTTTTCCTTGAACGATTCCAGTTGGACTACGAACAAGTCCAAATATCTTTCCAGGAGATTCGAGTAGAATCCACACAAATCGGATCACAACCAGTCATTACTGAAGGTCGTGAATACACCCTCAAGTGGGGAAGTTTTTGGGAAACAACCCTTGAAAACCCAGACACCAACATCATCAACCCAAGAATCTTTCACCTCCCCCCATGTAACGCCACCACTGGCGTTAGTCCGACTTGGACTGCGAAAGGGCGTTTACGACTTAGCGAAATATCCCTTTTCAAGTCACGTGACTCGATCACGAGATACACGGCGCTTATGGGCACGTGACCTGAACGTACACTAGGGCAAGTCGTGCCACTAGGTAACTCGATGACTGATGAAGACGACTTGCTCGGAAAGAGACAAGTGAAGCACGCGTAAAGAGACGAATGGAAGTGGTGAATTGAAGAAGACCAAGATGGCTTATCTTGGTCTTATCGAGCCACTATTTATACATATGAGAGGGCGCTTTAAAGCTCCTCTTGAAAGCCGGGACGACGAGTAGCGTAAGTAGCTCGAACCCTACTACAACTACTACTAGGAATGAGTCATAGTATCTAGCATGTGATACTACGACCGCTGACTGATGCGTTAAGTCCATGACACATTACTACTTACTAAGGGGTCATATCCGTATAGTAAGAGTCCGTTTCCCGTGCACCGTGACACCCCAGACGCCCCCAACGATCACAACTTCGTTACATGTCTTGATATCCAAGAAAACAGAGACGAGCCTCTCCCATCAAGTAATCCACCAAGTCCAAGTCCAAGTCCCCCTCCACCATTCACAGATACTGATAGCGGTTGGGGAGAACCTGCCAACCAGTGGATCAGTAACGGCGTCTGTTGGTGTAGTAAAGAAGTCTGTACTTGTGGTTACAGACCAGATACCCCACCTACTCCACCTAGTGTAGTATTGTGGGCTCCAGGCCAAGACTACCTACCTTCTAGAGAAAGAATATAGAAGGTTCCTTGTTTAAATCACCCTGGCAGAAAGCGCACTCGATTGGGCTATCACCCTGGCATCTCAACAAGTATCCCAACGTCACAGAAGCCGAAGACAACGAAACCAGTTTATAAGAAGGGATATGCCTATTCCCTCTCCAGAAGAACACCCTCCAGTAATCCCTAATAGAGACATTAGGAGAGTAAATCAAGCAACAAGTACATGACCAAGTAACCCAGTTCAAGCGACCCCCACTTATCCAAGTTATCACGAGCTTCCCCCAGTCGTTCGTCAACCCTCCACTAGTAGTGAAGAAGGACAATTCCTAGCAACCCAACCTACGTATTACCACCTCCCAGAAGTACCCTTCATATCAAGAACACTACCCACGAGAAACCCCAGAGAATTACAGACCTTCAAGCAGCACTGTCAACTCATATTCCAGAGACACGGAGTTCCCCTAAACCTCCAGCACACAGTCAACAACATCCGCGACATCACCACAGACCCAGTAGGGTTCCAAGGACTCTTGTGGAGATCTAGTGTCTTAATATCGCATTACGGGATATTTGAAGAATACTGTTGGATTCGATCTAGCCAACGACCAAGTGCAACTCACGGGATAACACTACAACCAGGGTATAAAATCTTTTACGCCTGGGACTCAGACGGTTGGACCGTATCAAGACTACAAAGACGCTCTAGTGAATGAGCAATCCACCAGACCAAGGAACTAGAGACCTTACCCCTGAAGAACTAGCAAGAGTCCCCATCTACTTCAAGAACCCCTTCTTCTCCCTTGACGATAATCTAATCCACGTTACCTGGAACACAGAAGAACTCACGAGCCCAAACGGGAAGTTCCCGTGGAAATTCTTTGGAACAGACGACACCGTCAGCAAGGACGATTTTGAAGACGCTTACCCAGGATATAGCAAATTTGACAAAGGATCGTACGATCACCACAATCTCACAGCCAAGTACAACAGAAAGGAAGTCTGTTGGTCGACCAAACGAGAACTTTGGGTCTACAAGAATAACAGAAGAGTAGTCTTCCCAGACTCTGACCAAGAAGGACCAGACTTATCTCCACCGCCAAGTACAGACCAAGAGAATTCAGAAACAGAACAGGCAGAAGTATCAGGCCTCCTAGACAAAACCACCAAGACCGTCGCCTCAGTACTAGCTAGTTTATCAGGAACACACACCCCCCAGTCACCATCAGCAGGAAAGCTACCAGGCGCACTCCCAAGTACCCCAGGACCATCCAGTCAACCAAGTTATCCACTGTTCACGCCAAGACAACCAAAGCTTTTTGGTACCAAGAGTCAATCCCCTTCTCCACCACCGACACCCCCAGTAACAAGCACCATGGCTTCAGGAGGAGGCGCCAAGTTATTAGGAACACCCCCAGAACCATTTGATGGCAAACAAGACAAGGCAGAAGCCTTTTGGAGTAGTGTTGAAAACTACTACTATCTCAATGAATCCACGTACACCAATGAAGGCAAGCGCGTATCGGCTGCCTTAACGCACTTCAAGATTGGTACCCCAGCAGGAGATTGGGCCCAAGATCAACAGACCAAAGCCCTCACAGCCACGCCCATAGACTTTGGCACCTGGAACAATTTCAGAGACGCGTTCAAGAAACACTTCATCCCATCACACACCAAGTTAGAATCAACCAACCTCATGTACTCCTGTCGTATGGGAAATCGACCCTTCAATGATTGGTACCAAGAATGGTCCACGTACGCGTCCAGATCAGGTGCAAATGAAGAAACCAAGATGTTCGCCTTTAGAAAGGCACTCCCTGCAGCTCTACACCAGAAGATTATTGGTGTATCACCACAGCCCACAACCATAGACAAATTGGTCGAACTAGCAAGAGAATTCGACCGCGTATGGCGTCTCTACAGTAATCCAGCATTCACAGGACAAAGACTTCAAGGGCCAAGAAATAGGGCCATGTACGCCGAAGAAGACGGCGCTCACGTCAACGCCACCACAGCCACAAGTATAAGACCTCAGCAAGCAGGCAGAATAACCAAGGAAGAAAAAGATCGACGCTTCAAGGAGAAGCTCTGTTTTTATTGCGGAAAGCCGAACCACCGAGCCAAGGACTGCCGGACCAGGAATAGCTCCCAACGACAAGGACAAGGGAATGGAAGACCCAGTAATCAGCGGTCAGACTTTAGGGCACGCACGACCCTAACTCAAGAAGAATCCTACGAGGATCCCCCCAAAGATCACCCTGCCCAGATAGCGGCAATGTACCACAGTCCCCCAGCACACATTATGATTCCACGCCCTCAATCAGCCCCCCTTCCAGAGGATTTTTGAACTACCCTACTGAAGCACTGTCAGTTAGGGCTTTACGAGTGGCCAACCATAGTTTTACCCAAGGATACTCATTACTAGAGACATTAGATTCTGAGCCTGTACCCGGTGATACGATACGAAATAGACGATCACCCTCAATTACGCTCAGAATCACTCTAGTAGGAAAGAAAACCGGTCGAGAAATCAGTGCACGGGCTTTACTAGACAGCGGCGCAGAAGGAATCATCATAGATCAAGATTTTGCCAAGAGGAATAACCTAACTCTCAGAACCCTAGTTAACCCACTTCCAGTACGGAATGTGGATGGAACATTGAACAAACAAGGATCAGTGCGATATACTACAATCCAGACAATCCGGATAAAGACTTCCGATGGAGAATACCACGATGAATGTGCTGAACTCTACGTAACCACGCTAGGCGACCACGATATTATCCTAGGAACAGACTGGCTCAAAGCACACAACCCAGAAGTTAACTGGGCCACGCCACAACTCGCCTTCACAAGATGCCCCAAGACCTGCACACTATCCACCAAGTCCCTAGTTATTACAGCCAAGAAGCCACAGACGCGAACAACCACGATTAATGTTTTACAAACCACGGAAGAATACCAAGTCGCAGGTGAACCTGCCTTTAGTCAAGAAGCCATGGAGCCGTTCCTGTACCTACATCAAGAAACCAAGGAAGAAGATATACTCATTAGAGCCAAGACCACCACGAGCACAGAAATTGCAGCTAGAACAGCACCCAAGACATCCACAGAACACATCCCAGCCCAGTTTTCATAGTACGCTAAGGTATTTAGCGAGACAGCCTCCCAAAGACTACCACAGCACCAGCCATGAGACCATGCCATAGAATTGAAACCCGGAGCCACCATGAAGAATTGCTCCATCTATTGTCTAACACCCAAAGAATCAGAAGCATTGAAGATTTATATCACGGATCACCTACAAAGGGGATATATTCGCCCTTCCAAGTCACCCATGGCCAGCCCCTTCTTCTTTATAGATAAGAAAGATGGCAAGTTACGCCCAGTACAAGATTATCGAGCATTAAACGATATTACGATCAAGAACGCCACCCCATTGCCATTAATCCCCAAGCTCATTGATAAACTACGCGGCGCAAGATGGTTCACCAAGTTAGATATCTGATGGGGCTACAACAATATACGAGTCCACAAAGGCGACGAGTACAAAGCTGCTTTCAAGACACCCCTCGGACTATATGAACCCACAGTCATGACATTCGGCCTCTGCAACGCCCCTGCCACGTTTCAAACATTCATGAACACCATCTTTGAAGACCTGATAGATGAGGGACACGTTGTCGTCTATCTCGATGATATCCTGATATTTGCAGAGGACCTCCCCACGCTAACCAGGCTCACCCACGAAGTACTATCACGCCTAGCAAAATACAACCTCTACTTGAAACCAGAAAAATGCTCTTTCACCCAGACATCCATAGAATACCTTGGGCTCGTTATATCCGAAGGACAAATTGCCATGGACCCAGCTAAGGTGGCAGGAATAAGAGACTGGCCATCTCCAAAGACGGTCAAACAAGTTCAAGCCTTCCTGGGATTTTGCAACTTTTATCGATGCTTTATCAAGGACTTCTCTACCATTGCACGCCCCTTGTTTGACTTAACCAAGAAAGAAGTACCCTTCCTATGGACCCCAGAAGCATCCACAGCCTTCCAGACACTCATCACAGCTTTTACCACGGCACCTGTCCTTGCCCTGCCAGACCACAATAAACCTTTCCGCTTAATCACGGACGCTAGTGATTTTGCCACTGGCGCCATCTTAGAACAACCCAATGCACTCAACCGTTGGCACCCCATCGCGTACCACTCCAAGTCCCTACAGCCTGCCGAATGGAACTACGAAATCCATGATAAAGAACTCCTTGCTATCATCTGCGCCTTAGAAATTTTTTGCCACTATCTTGAAGGACGCGAAGACACCCTCGAAATTTGGTCGGACCATGGAAATTTGGTCTATTTCTCCACGAAACAGAAACTTACGCGGCGCCAAGCACGATGGGCCCTCTTCCTCTCGCGTTTCAAGTTCACCATTGTCCACAAACCCGGTACCCAAAATAAGTCGGATGCCCTGTCCAGGCATCCAGACCTTAAAGAGGAGATAGCTCACGAAGAAAATGATCGTGTGCTTCTGGATAACAAATTTTTCGCAATCCATGCAGTCCGACCCACAACAATCACAGTCCAAGGAAACACCACGTTACAACAACAAATCAAGAACACTCAAGAATACGACAAAGAAGTTAGCCTTGCCTTAGAAACTCTTCTAAAGAATGGCCCTAGATCCCTCACAAAGGGCTTAGAAGATTGGAACTTAGAAGATGGAATCATCCTGTACAAAGGACAAGTATACGTCCCCAAGAATGAAGATCTCCGAAGAGAAATAGTCAAGCAATACCATGACCATCTTGCCACAGGACACCCTGGAAGATGGAAGACCTACGAACTAATTTCACGAGAATTCTGGTGGCCAGGCATGTCCACCTTTGTCAAGAGCTATGTGGACGGATGTGCCACTTGCCAAGCAACAAAAGTTAAACCAAGAAACCAAGTACCCCTGCAACCAAATCAAGTCCCTAACGAAATTTGGGAAATAATCACTATGGACTTCATCACGGATCTCCCCATGTCACAAGGATACGATTCACTATTCGTTGTAGTGGATTGTCTCAGTAAAGCAACGATAATTGCTCCATGTAACAAGACCATCACTGCCGAAGAAACATCCAAGTTATACTTAGAACAAGTCTGGAGACGAACAGGTCTACCACACCAAGTAATATCCGATAGAGGACCACAATTTGCTTCCAAAGTAATGCAAGAAGTTTGGAGCAAACTAGGCGTCAAGTCAACCATGTCTACAGCATTCCATCCACAAACAGATGGAGAAACAGAACGCGTCAACCAGGAACTAGAACAATACCTATGCGTCTTTTGTAATTTCCAAGTCAACAACTGGGTAGAACTAATACCCTTCATGGAATTCACCCATAACACAAGACAACACAGCGCCACAGGAAAATCACCCTTCAAGATCTGGTACATCTGTAAAAGTGGAGGGTGTCAAAAGCTGTCTGGACCGGTCCAGACCGGTCCCTGACAGCTTTGACAGGTACCAGTTTCACAGATGTACGGCTACAAACCAGAATTCATTCCACCAGTCAACTTTGCATCCAAAATACCCACAGTAGAAGAACGCCTTCACTCCCTAGAACAAATTCGCATTGAAGTATCCGCTGCACTAAAGGTAGCAGCTGAAGTCATGAAAAATACCCATGTATCCACAGCCACCTATGTACCCCAACCAGGCGACCAAGTTTGGTTAGAAGGAACCAACATCCACACCACGCACCCCAAAGCCAAACTAGCCCCTAGACGACATGGACCATTCAAAGTCATATCCACGTGGGGAGTTAACTGTAAACTCCAGTTGCCCAAAGCTTGGAGGATCCATCCAGTGTTCCATATATCCCTTGTATCCCCCTATAACGAAACCACAGCCCACGGACCCAATTTCACCAGACCACCCCCAGAAATAGTCCAAGGAGAGGACGAGCACTATGAAGTAGAAACGATTCTCCAATCAAGGCTCTCTCCGAACAAGAGAGGCATACAATACCTAGTGAAGTGGAAAGGATACCCTTCTTCAGAAAACTCCTGGCTCCCAGCCTCACAAATGAAACACGCCCAAGACCTTGTTCGACAATTTCACCACAAGAATCCACGAGCACCCAAACTCAGAACCTTGATGGTTGCTGAACGGCGCAGCAACCCCTTAAAGAGGGGATACTGTCACGAACCTGTAAACTTGGGTCGTGACTCAAGCGTCTAAGACCAGTCCGTGCCAGCCCGGTCTTATGTAATCAATTTCCTAAAGGGGAAATCCGAAGTCGGAGTTCCAAATTCGTACTCCGACGGTCATGTGACTGGTCACGTGATTATCCTATGTTTATCAAGTCACCTGACGACTGAAAGTTGTACCATTCTTTGGATTAATCCTATTGGACTGCGGAGCAGTCACACCACTATGACGCAATCTTGCACAATCGACTGCGGAGCAGTCGTACGATACCTACGATTATTCTGATTGGTTGATATACTTAGAACCCTTCCAGAACCTTCCATTGCGAAGCACCTGTGGGAAGTAGTAAGCCTCCCCTAAAGTACGCACAGACCATGTACCCAGGTATATAAGCTAGAGCAATAGAACAGACAGTCCCTCAGACTGTCCACTTGTGACTCCCACTTGGATAACATCCTAGCGTCTTTCTTCGCTATTAACTATAGCTTGGATTCGCAACCTCCTCGTTATCCTCGTTCTAGCCAAGTTCGCCCAAGTTTTTCCTAACGTCTTCATCGTTCCTCGCGCTCCTCGTCAGCCAAGTGTATTGCAGGAACACTCTGAGTGAGTGTTCATCACAGTGACCACTACAAGCACTGGGGCTAGACCCACCAGGCGTACGAGTCTTTGAGCGACTTGCCTCACTAGGGCCAAGCGCAGTGACAGACAGATAGCAAGGACTAGACAGATACAAGGGAGAGGGATGGAGGCGATAATGATTCAAGAAGACCAAGCTGGAGAGCTCGGTCTTTGTACAGGTCACTAGTTATACAATTGTCGAGGAGCTTTGAAGCTCCTCCTGAACGTACAGTACCCAGTGGCAATAGTAGCTCGAACCCTACTACGACTGTCCTAGGTATGAGTCAGTCCGAAGCCAATACATGTGATACTTCAGCCGGCTAGGCTGACTCCAACGACTGTCCCTGACTAATACTAGGGTAGTCAGAACCCCATGAGTCTCCGATTCGTACCAATGAGTCTGATCGCAACATCAGAGGGAAGGACTTCTGGGTTTGACTATTAACCAGGCCTTCACACCCCTTAAAGTGACCCAGGTATTAACTGAGTATCACCCAACCATCAAAGAGGCCTATAGCCGCAAGGGTCCTCCCCTTTTGGCCTATGAAAGCACTTCTGGATGAAGACTGGGTATAGAAAATATAGTAGGAGTAGTGCGCACAGAGGATTTTGAGGTCATGAGGACCTCTCACAAGAACCTCCTTAAGAGGCTATCCAAATGGTGTAGCGGTATGACACCTCGCTACGCCAAGCTCAAGTTGAAAGAGTTATAAGGTGAACTGTCTGGCCTTCAGAACTCAAGCCTAGTGCGGAGATAAATCACGCGCTGAACTTACAGTCACTGTGGAGCGCGCAGGGTCAAAGGTGGTCCTTATACAGGAGCACGACTCGCAATGTCACACAGTGGTAAGCTGAGTGGAGAACCAAGAGGACAAGTTCAGATTGGAGAGTAAGGAGTACAAGGAGAATACGCACCTGAGTGGAGAACCAAGAGGACAAGTTGGTTCCACTCAGGACGCTACAGGGGAGTTTATATATGCTACTGGAGCTGAGCTTTAACTGAGTCTAAACACTATTACTAAGTGTACAGTAAGACTCCGTGACTCAGGAGCTGACACGTCATGTCTAATAATAGCGCTATCTATTGTGCTGACTGATGCACTTGTCATAGCGCTGACGCGATGCCTTATCTTGCTGAGTAAAACCTAATACAGCGAGTAAGCGTAAACTACTAAGCAGGTTCTAGAACTATCTAGAATGTTCCTTCCTTATCTACCAATCATAGGAGTCCATACGTAAGTGGAATGTGACCAGATTGGGTTGTCCCATTAAGGGTGCAACTATCCCAGGGTCACATGCTTGTAGGTGCACATGGTGGCAGCATGTGACTAACGGTATCTCGTACTTTGGCCCTTCATATCTTCCTTTAGATAATTCCATAAAAATACAGAAAAATAAGGAGAATAATGTACGCGTCCGTGACAAATGGCACATGACAGAGTCATGGTGGACAAGAAAGGATGTGTTGATGTAAAAATGAAAGAGGATGCTCACTGAAGATGGTGAAGACAACAAAGAAAATGTAGTTGGCTGAGAGTGCAAGGTGACACAAGTAGATCTGTTGGTATAACACAAGTTAGTTATTAGGTGTCAGGGCCCATAACCTGTTGAGTGCAGAACTAATGAGTGGAGGGTTAATAGCAAGAGCTAAACAGACAAGTTACTTCAGAGGTAGAAGGAACTCTATTAGCACCACTACACACCTAAACAGACAATTTCTATGGAACATCTATGAGTAAAAGGTAGTGGAGAGTTTAGAGAGAAGGAACTTACACTTCAGAGGTAGAAGGAACTCTGAACTGTAGAGGCGTAAACAGCAGTCCTTATATACAGGACGCTTAGCTAAGAATGGTCTGTGTGCACAGGTGATCCAAACACAATACAGGTGGTCTGTGTGCCAGAGGGAGAAATGCCATTGGAGGGAAGAGAACAATAGCTGCCTAAAGCAGACAATACTGGTATCTTAACAATAAAGAACAATAAGAGCCATATATGACTCTGACAATAAAGATAAATAAAAGCAGTCTGTAAGAGTCCAGCCAAGTCCAAATCAGTCCATAAGGGACAGATACCGTATATAGTATATGGGATGACTCAATCATATCCCACGAGACATGTGACTTTAATCAGTCGCGTCTCAACATGCAGAATGGCTGAGGCTTATCCACTTATCTGGTGGTAATGTGGACCTTTATGGATAAGGTGTGAGAGACATCTTGTCTGCTTTGGGTCCAACCAGTGACGGGGGGCATCCAACTGTGTTCCCTGCCCTGCACACTTTTTGTCTATTTGACCTTGAGCCAATCCACGGGTCATTTTCAGAAGCTGTAGAATCATTCACTATGTGACAGCACTCACACCATCGTGTACAGGTATATGCACGAGAACTCTCGTGCAAGATCTGTAATGCCAGTTTCAGAAAGCAGGAAGAACTCAAAAACACCTTGTAGTTTGACATGCACACCGAATTGTGTGCCCATATTGTGGCAATTTCGAGTTTAAGCCAAGGTTCACTGATCTATTCCAAGAACACCTCACAAGCAAACACCCTGAAGCGCCACACACCGAGACACTTGTATCAAATACTACATTACCATCTTCCTCCACTTCGTATGCTGGCAACCACGGTACCCAACACGACAATCTACACGCCTCAGTTATCTTCGAATGCTTCACCGAGTTCAATGCACCCTGGATTTTTAATGGCTCCCAAACTCGGATTGATACCGTCTGATTCTCGTATTCGCCTTAACCCCACACCTTTTCCTAGTAGTACAGTCTACGCACACCAAGTTTTCTGTTTTGTTTTTTCTTTCTGGAGGAGAATGCAGAGTATGCACACCATCCTGTCCTCGCACATTATATGTACTTCAAAACAACATAAGTGATTACCGGATTACCATTCATGTCCACTTTTGCACCGGCCCAGGGAGTTGGAGTAGACCATGAAATATCAATGCTCTGGTATTACTAGCAGGAGACGATATAAGGAAAGAAGAAAAATAACACAACCAAGTGAGCAACTTGGGGCGAGATCAAGCCTGAGAGCAGGAAGAGTGAGTAAAATTTACCAAAATTTACCTGATACCCCAACTTCCCCCCATTACACAGCGGGCAGGAGCAGATAAGTGGAGGGCAAATAAGGGATCAACTAATGTCCAATATATGGACCACTAAGTTGACTTGATTGTCATTGCAAATTATATTAAGATAATGGAATAATTTATAAACCTCTCTTTATGTGTCAGAAAATTATAAATAAAAATACTCAAACAATTAGATATTAGTCTATGGCTTAAGAGAGCTCTAATTATTTCCAAGCATATTTACACTTATTTGTTTATGTTGGCTGGTGCCTGACAACTAAGTTTAAATACATTTGGAAATAATCAGAGCTCTCTTGAGCAAGTGGCAAATATCTAATTGTTCGAGTATTTTTATTTATAATTGTCTGACACATAGAGAGAGGTCTACAAATTATTCCATTGTCTTAATACAGTCCACGATAACAGTCAAGTCAACTAAGTGGTCAATATTGGACATTGATTGACCCCTTAGTTGACTATAAGCGGATTCCGCTTACCTGCTCCTGCCCACCGTGTTACAGAACTACTATCCCGGGCCGGTAAAGTAAGTCAAATCCTCCGAGTCGCCACTGGCAAGTACTGTCTGTACTGTCTTTGTGGTTTGTTGAATAGGGTGCTCGCACATTCACTTTCTCCCCTTTTCTGTGTCATTCTGGTTCGATTCGGGCCCAAACTAGGGCAATCACCAAGCACTCACCCGTTTTTCGCGCCACCACGATTTCGTTCTTGTTGCCTCAGTCTCGCACTCCCTTGGCCTCACCTTTCCTCCTTCCCCCTTCCCTTTGGAGTTGGAACACATTCCACCTACGAAGTTGGAGTGTTGTACCAATCCGCCTATTCTCCTTTTCGTTGTACCCCTACACAGCCTAATCACCATTTTCTCCCCTTCAAACCCTTTCACCACCGCCGCCGCCGCCCATACAACAACGACCGCATTTTACCTTCATGCAACGTCAGCCCTTCAGCGTATCCGATCTTGGCGTTACTCCCCTACCTCTAATGTACGACCTGTCCTCCACCAACACGTTCCAGTATGATGACGCAGATCATGATCTTTGGAACTCAGGAGACTTGCCTCTTTTGCGTGCCTCTTCCGCGCTCTCACAAGAGCCCTTTAATATGAACATACCTGGGTAGTGTAGCACACCTCCAGACGACGATGCGAACGACAACATCCGCATCCCGCAGTGCGTTCCCTGCCTCAACAAAGCCCTCAAGCGTGTCGGGTGCGTGTTCCCCTGCATCGTCCGCCGACTTCACACTCACACACTCCGCAGGCCCTTCCACTGCAGCTTTGTGATCGACTCTGCCGTGCCAACGAAAAGACGGGCGCGAGTTTACGAATATGCGCTACTTGACCGTGACGGGCTACCCTGACAACGTCGAGGACAACAGCTTCATGCGTCGCCAGGTGCACTGCAACCCACCGCGCTGGACAAAGCAGTTCATCGTCATGACGATGTACAACGAGGGCGACACCCTCTTTGCGCGCACCATGCATGGCGTCATGAAGAATATTGCCTATTTGTGCAAGCGGGATCGCAGCAAGACTTGGGGAAAGGACGGTTGGAAGGAGGTCGTCGACTGCATCGTCAAGGATGGCCGCCTAAACATCAATTCACGCATGCCCAGCGCCATCAGGGTCCACCAGGTGAGCATCGCGACCAACATGGTCAACAGCAAGCCGGTTTCCGTTCATGAATACGAGTATAACTTCAGAGTACGTGGTAATCATGACCGCCCGCTCTCCGTCTCATTCCGCGCGAAATAGTCGCTGTCATAGAGCGGATCAAAATCGAGGACGCAGAGAGGAATCATGTCCTCGTGCAGTTCTACCTCAAGGAGAAGAACGAGAAGAAGATCAACTCGCACCGCTGGCTCTTCAACGCCTTTGGCCATATTCTCCGGCAGAACGTCTGCGTTCTTCTCGACAACGGGATAAGGCCTGACCCAAGCTCGATATACTCGCTGTGGAATGAATCCGACGTCAATCGAACGTTGGTGACGCCTGTGGCGAGATCGTCGCATTCAAGGAAAAATATGGGCGAACTCTGCTTAACCCCCTTGGTTCGTTGTTCCTGTCTCGTCGTTCGTTTCTCTTTAAACTATTTTCTTTTCTTGTACTAGTGGCTGCGCAAAACTTCGAATACAAGATGTCCAGCATCCTGGAAAAGCCTTCGTACGTCGACGGCGGTAATTGCATTATCGCTATTGAGTCACGTTGTTTGACTATTTCGGTCCCTTTGGAGGATCAGTGTTTGGGTACGTTACCGTGCGTTTAGCGCGTACCGGTACATTGCGTTGCAGAACGACGCCGGTAGGGTCCGTCGCAAAATTATATCCTTAGCGAGACATTGGTGTATTCCATTTATTTGCACCAAATAATATCCACAGCACAGAGATATCTTCACCGCACACATTTACCCGGCTGAGGCGTGTGCTAGCAAAAGAAATTGGTTGCATGCGTTTCTTTCTAATTACCTCCGCCATTAGATCCTGTGCTGGGAACTGGTGTCGAGGCGGAGCGAGTTGTAGGTTCACTATGTCAAGTCGGCCTACGCCGTCACCGATACTCCAGCTCAGGTTGGGTTGTATGCCCAAATTGTGCGGGGTATCTTGGTGATGCGCTCCCGTGTTCAGGTCCCAGAGCTGGTCTCGCAACGCTGGGGGTGCCCCAACGGTTCGTTCTTCGCCGCGATACACGGCGCGGACAAGTTCCACTACATATACTGGTCTTCGCACAGTTTCGATAAACCGTTAAGTGGCCCGTGCGATGCGGAATGGCTGAAGGCTATCCACTCATCCGGTGGTAAAATGGACTCTTACTACGTAGATGGCAAACTCGTAACAGACATCCCTGTGCTTTGGGACTAGTTGATGGAAGGAACCCAAGTGTGTTCCCTGCCCTGCGCACTCTTCGCGTATTTGACCTTCGGGCCGGGGCCGATGAACGGGTCATGGTAGGCCTATGCCGTAGCGACGAAGGAGCTGCGGCATAGAGCGTAGTCTTTGAGTGAATGAACGGGGAGGCACGTGGCCATTCCTCCTTTTCGTGCGGCCATGTGCCCTCCCAAGCTCCTGACTGGTTCAAGGAACCAGAACACTTTTAATTTCCCGCCCACCACGCCCAGTAATTGCCAGGATCGGTGATGAGGTTCATCAGCTCGCTCCAGGAGGGTCCCACCCGCCCGTCGTGACCTCGCCTCGGAAATGTAAACCCCTCTTCCCCGATCGAGAAGCACTTCGTGCTTTCGCCCGGCTTCTGTGCAGTCTGCTAATATTTTTCTCATCACTACTACTACACGTCCCTGTACTATGCGCTGGTCCCCTTCCCTCCTAGCGCCATCCTGAGCCGAACACGGATAGCAAGGCAATGACTCGCAAAGACTGTAGAATCGTTCACCACCACCAGACGGCACTCCAGCGGTTGCAGACAGGTATATGCACGAGAATGTTCGTGCAAGATCTGCGGTGCTAGTTTCACAACGCAGAAAGAACTCAAAAACACCTCGTAGTTTGGCATGCATACTGAATCGTGTGTCCACATTGCGGCGACTTCGAGTTTACGCCGAGATACAGTGATCTATTCCAGGAACACCTCGCAAGCACACCCTAATGTCCCACACACTGATACACTGATCGCGAATCCTGCGTTACAATCTTCCCCCTCTGAATCTTCCTATGCTGGCAGCCACGGAACCCAGCAAAACGATCTGCATACCTCAGTTATCTTCGAACGCTTCACCGAGTTCGAAGTGACATCTATTTTTGATGGCTCCCAAACTCGGCTTGATGCCGCCCACTTCTTGCGTCCGCCTGATTCCCACATCGTTCCCTAACAGTCTACGCACATACGTTTTTTCTTCTTCTGAATAATGCAGAGTATGCACATGGACCCGTATTTGCACGTTATATGCACGACAATATGAGCAATTATCAATCATGCTTGAATGCCGGCACCAAGCTCTGGCAACTCATGCCGGGACTTTGTGCTCCCAAAATGATTTGGCTTCCACGCTGATTTTTGCAAGTCTGCTTGTGTACTCAAAATGACACGTAACGATTCGGATTTGGAATTCAAGACGGAACCTGCTGTAAGATGTGAGATGTGAGTGGGCCAAAGATGATCAGATCCGGATAGGAAGGAACTTGAACTTTGAAGCTTGAAGACTCGTGTCCCGGTCATTTTCCATTGCAGGTTTGTGTGTTGTTGTGTTTAGGACTCGTAAACACTACAACTCATGTATCAGCTCGACAAAGTCCAGCGTCCCGAGACCCGTGACCTATAGAGCCAAGAATTAGCCAGTATCTCAAGAAATACAATTCTGCCAGGACGCACAGGATCCCATCCAGTGCTAGCAGTGAATCCATCAGTGTTGCAGCCCGGATTCGAGCCAGAGATAATGTCATTCAGGCCTAGGTTTGCGATGCCGAAGTCATACAGCCAGTAATTCAGGAACCCGAGCGGAGTCCTGCCCTTCGACAGCCGGTAGTCGTTCAGCAGCGAGACAATACCCGCTGCGATCTGTACTTGGGAGTTAGCCGTGTGACGATGGATGGTGCTGAGACGGGGAGGGGGAGACGCACGGGCACCGCGATACTTGTTCCCTTTCCGGTGTAGTCCTCCACGCGGTGGACAAACACACACTGATGGGCTTGTGCAGAGATGTCAGGTATTCCGCGGCCATTGGCGCTGCACAAATTACGACGTAAGAATACGTCATGTAATGTCGCGGGAGAGAACCCACTTGTACAGACCGTCGTACCGGCTGCCCAGGTTCTCAAGGTAGGTGGGCACAGCGCGGCCCTGGTATGCCGGACGCGAAAAAAGGTTCGAGAACCCGCCGCCGGATAAGCTCGCTGCAACCTCGGGGTAATCCATCGTGCCACCGACGCTAGTGACCCAAGGGCCTGCGAGAATGTGTCCGTGTCATCAGCAATTAGTCATGCTTGTCAACCGCTCGCAAGCAGACAAAAGATGCCGCACATACAGGATGCAGGGAACATGACGCGGAATCGGATATTGCCAGAACTGTCTGTGCAGTCGTGACCAACCCCAAAGTCGCCAGTCGAGAAAAGGACGCTGACCCCACGCACGCCAAGCTGTGCATACAGCTCGCAAACGCTCTCCGCGAGGTCCGGCGGGAGGGTCTCCTCAAAGCCGCCGTACGATGTGCTGATCGTCCGCGGGAGTTCGTTGTCGTCCAAGCTGAGCATGAAATTGAGCCAGCTGAGGTACGGGTCCGTGCCCGCCTCGCTGCCAGTACTGTAGTAGGTGAGAGGGGTCGGGAACGCCATAGCCCCTGTGTACTGGATGTCGATGTTCCCCTCCACGCTAGGAGTGTTCGGGTCGTACCTACCGCCGTTAATCAGGAAGACGTTGAAGGTCGCCGTGACTGCGTCGGTGCGATATGCAGTCATGAATAGTCTTAGGTCAAGTGGACTCGGGGAATCTCCGATGAACCCCGCAACCCCAAGCTTGTTCCGATCTATTGCGGCAGGTTCGTAGCCCTCCGTCTTGTATAGCCATCGCAGGAATGACGGTGTTACGGATTCGATGTCGTCTCTGCGTGACAGCCCCCTCCCGAGCGTCCCGGCCCAGCGGCGCAAACGCGGAGTATGCCGCAGCATACCTGGAGAGCTGAAGTATGTCGTCGGCGCGACGCTTTTCACGTGTGAGTGCAGCTCCACGGGGAGCCCGTAGCTAATCGTACGGATGGCCGTTTCGTTCGTCTTGGCATGCCGGTATAGCTGGTACGATGCGCCGAGGATACTGTTAGCTTGGGACATCGACACGTCAGCGACCGTCAGCCAGCCACCGCCGTGTGACCGTGAGACGGAGGAAGGATGGACACCGTGGTGTTTAAGCCAGGAGTTGACAAGTGTGAGTGTGTCTGGATGCGGCGCGACGATATCAGCGAGCTGTTCACTTGATAGGTGTGCGCCGTATCTGCGACGGGGCAGAGGCGCACGTCGATAAACGGGTACACAAAGAAGTGGTGGATAATACGTACTTTGGACTCCTGGGATAACTGACCTCATACAGTGCGTCAATCACTGCATTCTTGCGTTGAGGTTCGAGTGCAATGTGCAGGTCGATGGTTGTGCCGGCGGCTGGGTGGCCTAGAGTCTCCCAATGCTCCGGGACGGCACCCCACGCGTGTTTCGTGCGTACATCGTCCCAACGGGGTTCGAGGGGCGTCGCTGCGAGACAGTTAATAATCCCGGAAGCGAGGACCGAGAAGACTGAGAGAGGATGAATGAACATGACAACTGGAGGTCAGCGAAATGGGGTAGTGGTGTGCGGTACGAGATGTGCGACACCTCCAAGTAAGGATTGCTGGATGTCGAGTGAGCCCTAGACAGCTAGCAGGGTATATATAATACGCCCGGGTGTCGGATCGAAGTGCTGAACTCGAGTGCGGTAAGTTGCCGGTAACGTCAGCCTGAGAATGGGGCCCGGGGTAGAAACAACCGAGCAACCTCCGGTCTCTCACTGATCCTCGGGCCTCGTGGTTTAAATATACGGTAGTACTGGGGACAACAGACAGTCCTCGGTTCTTGTCTGCGGCATCAGTAAAAGTAACCGCGGAGTGTAATACATATCATTGAAATCCATTACAACTGATTATGTTAGCCATTATAATGGATTATATTGTCCATTGATCGGAACTAAATCCCAAAAAAAGTTACGCTACCAAGAGCGTCAAGAGTTCTCGTCCGAGTCGATGGCAAACTTCCAGCCCGCCCCCGAGCCCGCTTTTCGTCTCCACGTTGCTTTGTAATGCTGTGCCAAGAGACTCGAGTACTAAGTTAGTTTGGGCACCGTGACCGATGACTCGGACACTACGCCTCTTCCTTCTCAATTGGGGTCGTCATTCCCTTGGTCATTCCAGCCCGGCACTACACCCTCTTTCCCCTAGCCCTCGGGTAGATCCTGCAAGAACACGCAATATCCAACTGACAATTAACAGATGATGGGACTATGCCAGCTGGACACCCTGATGAGCCTGGCATGGGCTCGGGAGCGGAGCTGTGGGCATGGATGGGCAATGGGGCGGCAGTACAGACAAGGTACTGTCTTCCTCTTTCCCCCTTGTCACTCGGTGCTAGCAGCTAGTGACTACTGATAACGCGTTACTTTTTATACTATGTTTCTTCTTGTCCTGGAGTCCTGGACGCTTGCTGGCATTGGAAGGTACTAATTGCATCAGCAATTTGACATAAAAGTTTTTGCTGGTTTCACAACCCCAAAAACCGCTAAAAACCATATAAAACAGTGAAAACTATGCCTATTCTGAGACTTGGTGACCCAAGTCCAATTTCACGGAAACCCAAAATTTCAACAAGCGTGAGAATGGTATGGCCTTATCCTTTTCTGGAATAGTAAGGGGTCTGTCAAGAAAATATAATCAATGGCAAATAAATAACACGGCAAATTAGCATGAAACACTAGTGAAGTATATAGGCCCCCAAGCCCCAGGTTTCCAGGAACCCGGAATACAGCAAAAAACATCAATAACAGCCGAAACACAGGAAACTTTTCTGTCAAAGTCCTGATGTGATCGAATGTATTCAAATAAAAAGGGTTCGCTCGTCACTTTCGTACATAGTACGCACGGATTGCGATAGGTTCTATTTTCTTACAGTATTTCGGTGCGAGCTCAAGCCGACATGTGACTTGACGCGCTTGACGGTCGGGTTTTAGAAGAGTGGTCACGGCTGTAAAACTCGTTGCAGGACGGTGGAAGCGGATCTAAAATGCTGCCGAAAACCATGAGACACTGTGTGCCCGATTTCAGAGGGAAGGCTCGAAACATAAGGTCTGCATGAGGAGATGGGTAGGCTGCATGGTCGACCACAAAGGACATTAGCTTCATGGTGTACACAGTGAGAGAAGAATGGCGGTTCATGCGATGTTCACGCGTTCACGGTGCGTGTTGAGCATGTCCAGTCACTGGCATCTCACCACCGCCGCCGACAAACAGCACTGGCACAGCCAAATAGCCGTACGACGTGTCCCATACATTGCACACATGCCGCTCTGGGCCCACTGTAAACTAATCAGTGTCAGCCGACTAGATATATAAGTTCGGCGTGTCCGCATAGTCACGATACGCCGGCGCCAATACTTGCACCGTTCATTCTTCTCTCATGCGCTCGCCAAAGTAAGTGACCTAGCGTCTTCAATGCTCAACTGCAGGAAGTAACAGCATCATGATATTTCGCGCCCCCAATAGATCTAGACGTGCTCGTGCCCGACACCTATCACGCCCCCAACCCCAAGCCGTGGCTACTCCACCAACACCGTCGAATGGCCAAGAAAAGGTACATATCATATTCCCCGGTGCTTGTGTCACTCACTGATGTGTTCATTTTCCCGACAAGTGACGATCGGGAGGCTTTCCGACGAAGTTCTTCTCAACACATTTCGTTATTATCTAGATAATCATCCACAACTTTGGTCCAAGCTTGTGCATATATGTCGCAAGTGGAGACATATCGTATTTGCGTCTAAACAGGCTTTACATCTTCGACTGTTCTGTACCCACGGAACACCTGTACTGAAGACATTAGGTTACTGGCCCGCCTTGCCTATCGTCGTGCAGTACGGGGGGCCTCCAGCGCTCAATCCGCCGGCTATCGAGGACGAGGACAATGTTGTGGCCGCACTGGAACAGTCTGGTGGTATTAGTTCTATCAGCCTCACCATGACAAGCTCGCTCCTGGAAACGTTATACGCAATCGAGAGGCCGTTCTCGGAACTAGAGGACCTCGCTCTTCTGTCTCGAGATCATGATAACGTGAGGCGGACCCGGCCCAGCGCTTTTCGGTGGGGGTCGAGTCATCAAACACTACAACTCGTCAAGCATTTTCTCCAGCTCGCTAAAGTCCAGCGTCCCGAGACCTGTGACCTATGCAGTCCAGAGTCAGCCAATGTCTCAAGGAGCACAAGCCTTCCAGGACGCACAGGATTCCATCCAGTGCTAGCAGTGAATCCATCAGTGTCGCAGCCCGGATTCGAGCCCAGAGGTAATGTCATTCAGACCTAGGTCTGCAATTCCGTAGTCATACAGCCAGTAATTCAGGAACCCGAGCGGAGTCTTGCCCTTCGAAAGCCGGTAGTCGTTCAGCAGCGAGACAATACCCGCTGCAATCTGTACGTTGGAAGTTAGCCACGTGACGGTAGACGGTGCTGAGACGGGGAGGGGGAGACGCACGGGCACCGCGCAACTCGTTCCATCTATCATGCTCTCTCGCCTGCGGAAGAAAATCATACACCCGTGGGCTTGTGCGGAGATGTCAGGTATGCCGCGGCCATTGGCGCTGCACAAATTACGACGTAAGAATACGTCATGCCATGCCACGTCACGGGAGAGAACCCACTTGTACAGACCGTCATACCGGCTGCCCAGGTGCTCAAGGTAGGTGGCCACAGCGCCGTCCTGGTATGCCGGACGCGAAAAATGGTTCGAGAACCCGCCGCCGGATAAACTCGCTGCAACCTCGGGGTAATCCATCGTGCCACCGACGCTGGTGACCCAAGGACCTGCGAAAACGTGTCCGTGTCATCAGCGATTTGTCATGCCTGTCTACTGCTTGCAAGCAGACAAAATTGCCACACATACAGGATGCAGGGAACATGGTGCGGAATCGGACGTTGCCGGAGCTGTCGGTGCAGTCTTTACCAACCCCAAAGTCGCCAGTTGAGAAAAGGACGCTGACCCCACGCACGCCAAGCTGTGCAAACAGCTCGCAAGCGCTCTCCACGAAGTCCAGCGGGGCGCCGTCCTCAAAGCCGCCGTAGGACGCGCTGATCGTCCGCGGGAGTTCGTTGTCGTCCAGGCTGAGCATGAAGTTGAGCCAGCTGAGGTACGGGTCCGGGCCCGACCCGCCGCCGGTACTGTAGTATGTGTGAGGGGTTGGGAATGCCATAGCCTCTGTGTACTGGATGTCGATGTTCCCCTCCACAGTGGGAGTGTCTGGGTCGTACCCACCCCCGTTGACCAGGACGACGTCGAAGGTCGCCGTGACTGCGTCGGTGCGATATGCGGTCATGAATAGTCTTAGGTCAAGTGGACTCGGGGAATCTCCGATGAACCCCGCAACCCCAAGCTTGTTCCGATCTATTGCGGCAGGTTCGTAGCCCTCCGTCTTGTATATCCAACGCAGGAATGACGGTGTTACGGGCTCGATGTCGTCTCTGCGTAACAGCCCCCTCCCGAGCGTCCCGGCCCGGCGGCGCACACGCGGAGTATGCCGCAGCATACCTGGAGAGCTGAAGTATGTCGTCGGTGCGACGCTTTTCACGTGTGAGTGCAGCTCCACGGGGAGCCCGTAGCTAATCGTACGGATGGCCGTTTCGTTCGTCTTGGCATGCCGGTATAGCTGGTACGATGCGCTGAGGATACTGTTAGCTTGGGACATCGACACGTCGGCGACCGTCAGCCAGCCACCGCCGTGTGACCGTGAGACGGAGGAAGGATGGACACCGTGGTGTTTAAGCCAGGAGTTGACAAGTGTGAGTGTGTCTGGATGTGGCGCTACGATATCAGCAAGCTGTTCCCTGGATAGGTGTGCGCCGTATCTGTGACGGCCGCCGACGAGGCAGAGGCGCAGGTCGGCGAATGGGTACACAGAGAAGTGGTGGAGAAAGCGTACTTTGGACTCCTGGGATAACTGACCTCATACAGGGCGTCGACCACTGCGTTCTTGCGTTGAGGCTCGAGTGCAATGTGTAGGTCGATGGTTGTGCCGGCGGCTGGGTGGCCTAGAGTCTCCCAATGCTCCGGGACGGCACCCCATGCGTGTTTCGTGCGTACGTTGTGCCAACGGGGTTCGAGGGGCGTCGCTGCGAGGCAGTTAATAATCTCGGAAGCGAGGACCGAGAAGACTGAGAGCGGATGGATGAACATGACTACTGGAGGTCACGAAATAGGGTAGTAGTAGTATGCGGTACGAGATGTGCGACCCCTCCAAGTAAGGATTCAGTTGCTGGACGTCGAGTGAGCCCTAGACAGCTAGCAGGGTATATATGATACGTCGGGGTGTCGGATCGAAGTGCTGATCTCGAGTGCGGTAACGTCAGAATGGGGCCCGGGGTTGAAACAACCGAGCAACCTCCGGTCTCTCACTGACCCTCGGGCCTCGTGGTTTAAATATACGGTAGTACTGGGGACAACAGACAGTCCTCGGTTCTTGTCTGTGGGGTGTAGATCGCTAGCACCTTTGTGTGTCAAGAAACCGATTGCAAGAGTTCACAGTTACTAGAAAGCTATTGCAATAATAGGACTACTGTAGATCTAGTCGGTATTCAATCGGATATATCGCCCGATCTGCGTTGCGAGGTCCACGAGAAGCTGTTCAAGTCAGGACCGCGGGCCTGAGGCGAAGCGAGGCACGAGCGGTGCCTTAGAGCGTTGTCTTAGAGTGAGCGGGCCGCGGGGCAGCACGTTGCTCATTCCTTTCTCGCGTGCCGCCACCTGCTCGCCCTCCTTTTCAACAGGTCTGAGATACCGGATCTTTTAATTTTTTTCCCTCCCGCCACACCCTTTTGCCATGGGATCTGATGAGGACCGCTGTAGCCGTCGACGCGCATCAGGTCGCTCCTGGAAGGTTCCCATCCGCCCGTCGAGACCTCGCCTCGCCCTCATTCTCGATCGCGAAAGCGCTTAGCGCTTTCGCCCGCTCTCTATGCCCCTGTTCCCCTCTCATATTGCCCGAGCACGGACTCCATTTTACCCTAATTACTCACAACGCTTGTACATGCCCCCGAGACCTCGTATTCGAATATGGCCGCCTCTTCCTCACTCTCATTTACCCCACTCATCGTTCAGCGCTGCACAGACCCTCCCCTTGTAGAAGCAAATTTGCGACTCGCAAAGAGAGTGCCATCTCACCGTGGCCCCGGTAACATCGTTTTTCTTTTTGGAGACTTCCTGTGAATATAAATGCATTTAAAAGAATCATTTTCGCCAACCCTTGACTGCGGTTATGACATCGCTGAACCACAGGACAACAACAACATCCGTTATGGCCGCATCTCGCAGCGCGTTCTCCGCCGCAACAAGCCCTCAAGTGCGTCGGGTGCGCGTTCCTCTGCATCGTACTCTGACTCCAACACTCACACACTTTGCAGGCTCTTCCACTGCAACTTTGTGATCGACTCCGCCGTGTCAACAAAGCTGCTCAATCTCTGCGCATCCAAGGACGAGCGCGGGCTTATGCATATGCGCTACTCGACCGTGACGCGTGATGGTCTACCCTGACAGCTTCAAGGACGACAGCTCCACGCTTCGCCAGGTGCACTACGACTCACCGCGCCGGACAGAGCTGTTCATCGTCATGATGATGTACAACGAGGACGACACCCTCTCTGCGCGCACCATGCATGGTTACATTGGCCTATCTACGCAAGCGCGATCGCGCAAGACTTGGGGCAAGGACTGTTGGAAAGTCGTCGACCGCATCGTCAGGGATGGCCGTCGCCGGAAATCAATTCGCGCACACTGAGTGCCGTCGCGGCCTACCAGGAGCGCATCCCGACCGACGTGGTCAACGGCAAACCGGGTTCCGTGCATATATGCGAGTATACCACTCAGAGTACGTGGCAAATCATGATTTCCCGCTCTTCCATGTCTCATTCCGCGCGAAACAGTCGCTGTCACGGAGCCGAACAAGACTGAGGGCGCAGAGAGGGTGAATCGTCCTCGTGCAGATCATCTTCTGCCTCAAAGAGAAGAACGAGAAGAAGATCTCGCACTGCTTGTTCTTCAACGCTTTTGGCCATATTCTACAGCCACACGTCTGCGTTCTTCTCGACATCGGGATGAGGCCTGGCCCTGGCTCGATCTACCACCTATGGAAGGGACTCGACATCAACTCGAACGTTGGTGATGCCTGACGAGGTCGTCGCGTTCAAGGGAAAATATGGTCAAACTCTTCTTAACCCCTTTGGTTCGTTGTTCCTGTCTCGTCGTTTGTTTCTTTTTAAACTGATTTTATTTGTACTACTGGCTGCGCAAACTTCGAATACAAGATGTCCAACATCCTGGACAAGCCTTCGTACGTCGACGGCAACTGCATTATCGCTATTGTCTGACTATTTCGGTTGCGTTAGAGGATCAGTGTTTGGATACATTACCATGCTTCCGGGTGCGCGTAGCGTGTACAGGTGCATTGCGTTGCAGAACGACGCCGGTAGGGTCCGTCGCAAAAGTATTTCCTTGGCCGGACGTTGGCGCGTCATTCGACCGTGTTCCATTTATTCGCATCAAATAATATCCACAGCACGGAGCGGGCGCAGATATCTTCACCGCAAAAATGTACCTGGCTGAGGATCGCGTGCGTAACAAAAGTTCTTGGATGATCCGCGCTCCCGATAACGCCTTAGTCTCTATACTTTGTTTGTTTCTTATGCTGGACGCTCACTATGATAGTATTCCTGTGATTCATGGTACAGTAGTAGTTGCATTGAAATAAACGGGGTTTTCTCTTACGTTATTGACAACTGGTTTTTTTATGAGTGCTCGATGAGATGTGACTCATTGCCACTGCCAGTCTCACACCACACGTACACGCGTACGCTCACACTGCGGGTCTGAAGTCATGAGGCGACTCGGGGCGGCCCAGGACGCTCATCTTCCTTTGTGGGCGATTCTGAGCGTCATTCTGCTCGCCGTGTGCTGCGACGCCGTGGGTGCCCTCAATTTTACCATTACCATGTCCTTCCATGTCCTTCCCTCAATCTTCGGCATGTACTTATCACACAGCAATGCGCTGATCACGTTACCTTTGCTGTGTAGATTGCTGCGCCGGTAGGCTTCAAGTTATCAATCAAAACGTTTTTCGTCAGATCGGATTGAGCTGGAGGGGGGAATTCAAGTCATCGCGCTCCGCGACCCGGCCGGAGAGAACCCTAATCAACACAGGCACTGTGCTCACCTGCGCCGAAGGTGAGTGCCGCGTCCGCAAAGACGCGATAGGTAGCATTTCTGGCTTGAGGTCTGGCATGCTGTTTGGCGAGCATACTCTTGAGCATACTAGTAGATGAAGCTGTCACTCGAGCTGTTAGAAGTGTTGGTGGTACCTGGGGAAAATGAGGTCAAGTCTATGTGGTTGCCGATTTGGGTTGGCGCTGGGCGTTGAAGTTGTGGTGGCTCGGAAGAGCAACTGGGGACCGTGGTGGACTTGGGATTCGTAACTCACTGGCAAGTTTCTTTCTATTGACTCTGCATGGACCCTTGACCGGTTGACCGTCAGAAGAGTAGTCATGGGGTCGGATTCGTTGCAGGACGGCCCGGATGACGAAGAAGCGGATCTTGAATGCCGCCGAAATCCGTGAGGAGAGGCTGCGCGCTCGGCTTCAGGGGAAGGGCTCGTAACCTACTGTAAGATGGCGGTGCACGCAACGTTCATACGTTCATGGCCCGTGAGCATTTTCTGTCATCATCTCACCACAGGCGCATAGCACTGGCACAGCCAAATGGCAGTGTGACGTGCGAGGTGTCCCGCAGACGCTGTTCTGGGCTCTAGGTCCAACCTACAGTAAACTAACGAGGATCAGCTGACTAGATATAAGGTCAGCGTGTTCTACATAAGATACGCCGCCAACAGCTGCCGCATTAATTCACCCCTCGTTCATGCGCTCTCCGAAGTAAGTGATTAAGCGCTTTCAATGCTCCACTGCAGGAGGTGACAACACATGTAGCAGATCTCCCAATAGACGTGTCCGCGCCCGACACCTGTCTCGCCCCCAAGCCGTTATCCCCACCAGGCGCCGCCGAATGGCCTAGAAAAGGTACATATTTCGTCCGGTGCCTGCGCCGCTCACTAATGCGTTCCTTTTCCCAACAAGTGACGACCGGGACGCTTTCTGACGAAATCCTTCTGACAGTATTTCGTTATTATCTGGATGCTTCTCCACAATTTTGGCCCAGGCTGCTTCATATATGCCGCAACTGGAGACATATCGTATTTGCGTCCCAACGGGCTCTACATATTCGACTGTTCTGTACGCACGGAACGCCTGTACTGAAGACAAAGATTGCTGGCCCGCCTTGCCTATCGTCGTGCAGTACGGGGGACATCCAATACTCGATCCGCCGGCTCCCGAGGACGAGGACAATGCCGTGACTGCACTGAAGCAGTCTGGTCGTGTCAGTTCTATCAGCCTCACCGTTACAAGCTCGCTCCTGGAAAAGTTATCCGCAATCGAGAGGTCGTTTTCTGAACTAGAAGACCTCCGAGTCATTCTTCTGTCTCGAGATAACGTGCGGCCAACCCTGCCCAGCGCTTTTCGGTGGGGGTCACGCCTCCGTACTTTGCACTTGACAAGTGCCGCCGTTCCCACCCTCCCGCAACGTATTTCTCATTCCACGGGTCTCGTAGATCTTCGGCTCCATGAAATTTCTGAAGTTGGGTATTTTCCCCCAGATGCATTCGTTAGTGCCTTGTCCGGGATGACCCAACTTCAAACACTTTCACTCCATTTCCTTTCCTTCACCCCCAGACGAAACCACCTCGGCTTGCCCCCACAGTCAGAGGAACGGGTCGTTCTCCCTTCTCTCACGTGCTTCAAATATCGAGGAAGTAGCAAATACTTGGACAACTTCGTGGCTAGAATCGACGCACCTCGTCTCGGGGATATTGATATCACATTCTTTAGCCAGCCCACGATGCGCACTTCGAAACTTGGTCGATTTATCATTCGTATAAAAATGCAGAAGTCACATCGTCAAGCAGACATTATATCCTCTGAGCAGGCCGTCTCTATCTCCTTTATTCAACCGGGGACCCCTACGCGCCTAAAGCTGCAAGTATCCTGCAAGTTATTATCCCGACAGTTGTCATATGTGGCTCAGATCTGCGGTGGTTTATCTGCTTTCCTTCTTGGCGTGGAACACCTACGCATCGGTGCAACACAACCACCAAGTGCGCAGGACTCGGAAGACGGCGACCGTAAAGAATGACTCAATCTTATCCACCCTTTTAGAAGTACAAAATGGGTTCATGTTACCGGCGGCCACTCGAAAACATCGTGCTTGCTTTGCCTTTGCGACCCTCCAACATACGGGAGGAAACTGTGCAACCGGCCCTGCATAAAATCTGCATACGAGAGTCTGAGCACCATTATGTGCCTTTGCAGGAGGCCGTAGTATCACTCATACACTCACGCAGTCTCTCGGGCCAGATTATAGCGGTGGAGTATGAACAGATGTGTACCAATGAACACCGTGGAACAGGTACCACATTTGTCTAGTGTTAGCTTTTATAACACACTAATTTGCTCGGAGCAGGACCTTTCTCTCAGCAGGTCACGATTGAGATGCTCCCTGACGATGTCATTCTCAACATATATCGTCAATTCCTCTATGCCTCTCCGCAATCTCGGCCTACGCTCACGCACGTATGCCGAAGGTGGCGACAGATCCTGTTTACATCACCTCCGGGATTAGATCTTCGACTCTACTGTAGCTACGGAACGCCTGTATTGAAGAACTTAGGTTGCTGGCCGGCCTTGCCTGTGGTCGTACAGTATGGGGGGTCTCCGACCTTCGATCCTCCTACGCTCGAGGACGAGGACAACATCGTCGCTGCACTGAAATACTCCGATCGTGTCAGCTCCATCGGTCTCACGATAACAAGTTCCCTCCAGGCAAAGTTTTCAGCTATCGAAGAGCCCTTTTCGGAATTAGAAGAGCTTGTTCTCCTGTCCCGAGATACCATGGAGCTGACCCCCCCCCAGCACCTTTCGGTGGGGCTCACGCCTCCGCACTCTACACTTGAATAGGGTCGCCGTTCCCGCACTCCCGCAGCTTCTTTCTTCTTCCACAGGTCTCGTAGATCTTCAGCTCCATGAAATCCCCGAGGTTGGGTATTTTTCCCCAGATGCACTCCTGAGTGCCTTGTCCGGGACAACCCAACTTCAAACACTTTCACTCCATTTCCTTTCCTTCCCCCGCCACCGAAACTATCTTAGCTTACCTCCACAGCCAGGTGAACGGGTTGTCCTCCCTGCTCTCACATGCCTCAAGTATCGGGGAACTAGCAAGTACTTAAACAACTTCGTGGCTAGAATCGACGCGCCTCGTCTCGGGTATATCGATATCACATTCTTTAGCCAGCCCACGATGGACGCTTCGGAGCTTGGCCGATTCATCCAGCGGACAGAAATGCAGGCGTCACTCAAACAAGCAGACGTTCAAACCTCCATCTCATTTACCCAGCCAAATTTTCATTCACGGCTTGCATTGCGAATATCATGCACGCAGTTGGACTGGAAATTGTCCTCCCTCGCTCAAATTTGTGACCATTTTTCCCTAATTTTATCCCGTGTGGAAGATTTAGGCATCAATGTGGATGAACTGTCAAGTGGCCCGTGCGATCCGGAATGGCTAAAGGTTATCCACTCATCCGGTGGTAAAATGGACTCTTACTATGTAGATGGCAAACTCGTGATAGACATCTTGTGTGCTTTGAGGCTAACCGACGGGGAACACCTAAGTGTGTTCCTTGCCCTGTGCACCCTTCGCGTTTCTGACATAGGGCCGATGCACGGGTCATTGTCGGAGGCTGTAGTGTCGTTCACCACAACCAGACGGCACTCCAGCGGTTGCGTACAGGTATATGCACGAGAACGCTCGTGTAAGATCTGCCGTGCTAGTTTCGCAACGCAGGAAGAACTCAAAAAACACCTCGTAGTTTGGCATGCATACCGAATCGTGTGCCCATATTGTGGCGACTTCGAGTTTACGCCGAGATACAGTGATCTATTCCTGGAACACCTCGCAAGCGAACACCCTGCGGTCCCACACCGTGACACCGACACACTCATCACGAATTCTGCATCACAATCTTCCCTCTCTTCCTACACTGGCAGCCACGGTACCCAGCAAAATGATCTGCACGCCTCAGTTATCTTTGAACGCTTCACCGAGTTCAAGGTGATCTCCATTCTCGATGGCTCCCACACCCGGCTTGACGCCGTCCACTTCTTGCATTCGCCTTAACTCCACATCGTTCCCCAATAGTACAGTCTACACACGTTCGATTTCTTTTTATTATAGAGAACACAGAGTACGCACATGGTCCTGTTTGCACGTTATATGTGTGACACGACAATATGACTCGGACTAGTTACCAATTATGCTCGAATGCCGGCACTGAGCTCTGGCAACTCATGCCGGGGCTTCGTACTACTACCGCCAAAATGATTTGGCTTCCACCCTGATTCTTGGAAGTCTGATTGTGACTCAAAATGACACCTAACGACTCGGATATGGACCTCAAGACGGAACATGTTGTAAGACGTGAGACGTGAGCAGGCCCCAGATCCGGATAGGAAGGAGCTTGAAGCTCGAAGCTTAACAAAGACTCGTGTCCTGGTCAGCATACATCGCAGGTTTGTTGGTTGTTGTGCTTAGGACTCGTAAACACTACAACTCATCAAGCATTTTTTGCAGCTCGGCAAAGTCCAGAGTCCCGAGACCTGTGACCTATGCAGCCCAGAGTTAGCCAATGTCTCAAGAAACACAATTCTGCCAGGACGCACAGGATCCCATCCAGTGCTTGCAGTAAATCCATCAGTGTTGCAGCCCGGATTCGACCCAGAGGTAATGTCATTCAGACCTAGGTCTGCAATGCCGTAGTCATACAGCCAGTAATTCAGGAACCCGAGCGGAGTCTTTCCCTTTGAAAGTCGGTAGTCGTTCAGCAGCGAGACAATACCCGCTGCGATCTGTACGTTTGGAGTTAGCCATGTGACGGCGGACGGTACTGAGATGGGGAGGGGGAGACGCACGGGCACCGAGCAACTCGTTCCGTCTATGGCGTAGACTTCCTTGCGGTGGACAAACGCACACCTGTAAGCTTGTGCGGAGATGTCAGGTATGCCGCGGCCATTGGCGCTGCACAAATTACGACGTAAGAATACATCATGCTATGTAACGGGAAAGAACCCACTTGTACAGACCGTCATACTGGCCACCCAGGTGCTCAAGGTAGGTGGGAACGGCGCCGTCCTGGTATGCCGGACGCGAAAAATAGTTCGAGAACCCGCCGCCGGACATGCTCGCTCCAACCTCGGGGTAATCCATCGTGCCACCGACGCTGGTGACCCAAGGACCTGCGAAAATGTGTCCGTGTCATCAGCGATTTGTCATGCCTGTCTACTGCTTGCAAGCAGACAAAAATTGCCGCACATACAAGATGCAGGGAACATGGTGCGGAATCGGACATTGCCGGAGCGGTCGGTGCAGTCTTTACCAACCCCAAAGTCGCCAGTTGAGAAAAGGACGCTGACCCCACGCACGCCAAGCTGTGCAAACAGCTCGCAAGCGCTCTCCGCGAAGTCCAGCGGGATGGCCTCCTCATGGCCGCCGTACGATGTGCTGATCGTCCGCGGGAGTTCGTTGTCGTCCAGGCTGAGCATGAAGTTGAGCCAGCTGAGGTACGGGTCCGGGCCCGACCCACCGCCGGTACTGTAGTAGGTGAGAGGGGTCGGGAATGCCATAGCCTCCGCGTACTGGATGTCGAGGTTCCCCTCCACGCTGGG
Organism: Lactarius akahatsu; assembly: GCA_021524915.1. Lineage (NCBI taxonomy): Eukaryota > Fungi > Basidiomycota > Agaricomycetes > Russulales > Russulaceae > Lactarius > Lactarius akahatsu. The sequence goes on along the minus strand of JAKELL010000173.1, from coordinate 40,931 downwards.
AGTGTTCGGGTCGTACCCACCGCCGTTGATCAGGACGACGTCGAAGGTCGCGGTTTCTGCACCGTCAGCGCGATATTCGGTCATGAATCGTTTCAGGTCAACTGGACTCGGGGAATCTCCGATTAACCCTGTAACCCCGAGCTTGTTCCGGTCTGTTGCGGCAGGTACGTAGCCCAGCGTGTTGTATAACCAACGCAGGAATGAAGGTGTTACGGGACCGACGCCGTCGCGTGACAGCACCCTCCCGAGGTCTATCGACGCCGCTTTCGCGGGAGCCGCCATCGTCCCGGCCCAGCGGCGCGAACGCGGAGCATGCCGCAGCATACCTGGAGAGTTGAAGTATGTCGTCGGCGCGACACTTTTCACGTGTGAGTGCAGCTCCACGGGGAGCCCGTAGCTAATCGTACGGATAGCAGTTTCGTTCGTCTTGGCGTGCCGGTAGAGCTGGTACGATGCGCTGAGCATATTGTTGGCTTGGGAAATTGGCACGTCGGCGACCGTCAGCCAGCCACCGCCATGCGACTGTGAGACGGAGGAACGATGGACACCGTGGTGTTTAAGCCAGGAGTTGACAAGTGTGAGTGTGTCTAGATGTGGCGCTACAATATCAGCAAGCTGTTCCCTGGATAGGTGTGCGCCGTATCTGCGACGGCCGCCGACGGGGCAGAGGCGCAGGTCGGTGAATGGGTACACAGAGAAGTGGTGGAGGAAAACGTACTTTGGACTCCTGGGATAACTGACCTCATACAGGGCGTCAAGCACTGCATTCTTGCGTTGAGGCTCGAGTGCAATGTGTAGGTCGATGGTTGTGCCGGCGGCTGGGTGACCTAGAGTCTCCCAATGCTCCGGGACGGCACCCCACGCGTGTTTCGTGCGTACGTCGTGCCAACGGGGTTCGAGGGGCATCGCTGCGAGGCAGTCAAGAACGCCGGAAGCGAGCACCGAGAGCACCGAGAGTGGATGGATGAACATGATTACTGTTGGTCGGCGAAATGGCGTAGTAGTCAACGGTACGTGTGCGACTGCTTCAAGTAAAGATGGCTAGACGTCTAGCTAGCTAGAACACCTACAGAACGGTTGGGAGGCAGAGTAAGTTATATATGATACGTCCGGGTACCCCTGGCTCGGGCTGAACTCGGCGAGCGCGGCAATGTCAGAATACCGTCACTAGAGACAACCGGCGAGTAACCTCCAGTCTCACTGACTATACTAGGAGTACATCCAGTTTCAACGCCACCCGTGGCCCGGAGAGTGCTACACGACGACATCGTTTTTCTTTCGAAAAATTTCCCACGAACCTTTGATTCATGACATCGCTGAACCATTGCGCTGAACCACAGGTCACCGGTCACCGATCACCAGTCACCGTTGCATCTGAACTAACTTAGCCTCGTGGAACCAGGCACTCGACAAATGACTTTTCGGCTAACGGAGGTTGCAATGTGTCGGAGTTTGAAGGCTGCTGCTAGCCGAGTCACTTGTTCTACGAGAACAGCGAAATGAGCGGAGCGTCTGAGTTCGAAAACCGGCTGGTCCGAGCCTACATATGAACTATCAAGTCTGTAAACACGGCGGGCAGGAGCGGATAAGTGGAGGGCGAATAAGGGATCGACTAATGTCCAATATATGGACCACTAAGTTGACTTGATTGTCATTGCGAATTATATTAAGATAATGGAATAATTTATAAACCTCTCTTTATGTGTCAGAAAATTATAAATAAAAATACTCAAACAATTAGATATTAGTCTATTGCTTAAGAGGGCTCTAATTATTTCCGAGCATATTTACACTTAATTGTTTATGTTGGCTGGTGCCTGACAACTAAGTTTAAATACATTTGTAAATAATCAGAGCTCTCTTGAGCAAGTGGCAAATATCTAATTGTTCGAGTATTTTTATTTATAATTGTCTGACACATAGAGAGAGGTCTACAAATTATTCCATTGTCTTGACGATAACAGTCAAGTCAACTAAGTGGTCAATATATTGGACATTAATTGACCCCTTAGTTGACTATAAGCGGATTCCGCTTACCTGCTCCTGCCCACCGTGAAAAGAAGCATGCCGCGGATACTGAGTACTGAGGACGAGGGAAGGACCCCATCGCATTCAAAAACACAAGGGTAATGTCATGAGTTTGTTGAGTGTGGCGAAACTAATTCGAGTTACTAGCGCAATGTGGTTACGCGTTCGTTCTTCCTCTTTCTGTTCGTCTCTACTTGATTTTTTTCCCATGGCTTGGACTCATACTGATTGCCTGCGGAACGATACCCCTTCAGTTAAATACTAGATGGTTCGATGTCGTATATTATAGACCGCAGTGAAGAACCCTGAGCTTGACCCTGAGCTCGACTTGCTATGCGGCTCCCCCAGCAAATACAGTCCCGACTCCCGAGGAACTGTTGTAGCTCTACTAACCCTTAACCATCAGGTAGATTGGCCCGTGGCTGTTCCGTCTATGTGGGTTCTCACATGGTTCTCGCAACTCCCTACAGTAATCAAGCCCCTTATTCTTCATCCAACGGCTGATTACGATGTCAGGTACTACTCATCAAATTGTTGATATCGTGCATTTTCAGCCTGAGGCAACTCTTGCTAACCAACCCCCGCACGCGTGCCACCCCCACTTCGGCCATGACCCGGGTCTTTCCTCCAGGCGCGACTTTATGGGGTGCTAGGGGACAAGGATGGGACGCTGGCGCTGTTGTCGAGCTTCTCAGAAACATGTGGGGTTGCTTCGGGCCATGCCGGTGGGTCCCACAGTGGGAACTTTGGTGAGCAAGCCCGGTGCCCTTTCTTCTCTCCGCTTGTCCCAATTGTATCGCCTCGGTTGTATTCCCTTCGTCTCCCCATAGGTACCGACATGTATAGCCTCATCCCTGCCGTGAGCGGGAGGTCACGAACCTCCACTCCGAGTCTTGTTTTTTGAGATCGCAATCGTATTCCGCGGACCCTCATGATCACTCAACCGAGTCAACCCCATTTCAGTGAGCATGCACTTCGCTTGCAACCAAGCTTGCATCTACCGGGCCGACCAGCCTCAGGGTCCTTGGTCCTCGGTCCTCGGAATACTGTGTTGGTTTCCCTATCATCCCAAACTTGTCCGTGTCACCACCGCTGACGGAAGGATGTTTAACTGGTCGGTTAAGGTTAAGTGGGTTGCGGGTTATCATGGCATCGCACGGGTCGATCTCCTCCCTTCCCCAATCTTCACCTCTCTTTCGTTGTTCGTCGGGAAGAAACTCGTTTTTCGTTCTTTGGCTTGGCGACATCGTTCGCACTCGCGCACTTTGGACTTGCGCACGTGTACCCCTTCCAAGTTGTCAACGTCATGGGGGGGCCTTGGGCTGTAAAGTTCGCCGGCGCTGCGGTCTTTTTTCAACCACGTCGACTCTATTGTTGTTTATAGTCTGCGGGGCCCCAAAGAATGGTGCCTCCATGGTCACGAGGTTCAAGGTTGGGTTTTCCCCACACAATGTCACCTCGACACGAGCGCGAACCCCCGTTAAAGACGGTTTGCCCCTGTTGCCCGTCCCTTCCCCCCCACATAAAATTAAGCAAAAGCTTATCTCTACGGGTTGTTCCGGTCCTTGTGTGGGCCGCAGCACTCTCGCTCACGAAGCAGGCGCAGTCACGACGTCGGGATGTTCCGCACTAGACCTGGAACAGACACTGTGAATCGTGATCCGGGATAGATACGTTTAGTAGGATCATGCGCAAGGCCTAACGCTCTTCAGAAAGGCGCACGCGCACGTAGCCTCCCCAACTTGAAGCTAAGTTAGTGCCAGCGATGTCACGGTCGAATGGACGTTCTTTTTAGAAGGTGGGGGCTTGCAGCCAAAACAACGTGGTCATGTGCCCCCTCCGCGGAAGGTCATGCGATCGCACGGAACAAAAGGGACGCGACACGGCTACCGAGCCCGCCACAACCATCATTATAACTGAATTGCAGTCATATCGCGAAGCGTTAGGATGCCACGACCGACCGCCACATTATTATTTCGTAATGTAAATTTACCGGAAGCAACGACGAAGGGCTCAGCAGGTGTGTTTTGGCCGATATCAAAACAAAACCCTGGGAGAGGAACAGAGAGAAAGAAGTGTGCCTGGGACGGGGCACGAATTTGATGGTGCCAGGGACAAATGACAAGCGTGCGTCTCGATGCCAACCATATAACTCAGTGCAAAAACGGATGGCCACATCCCCGTGCGTGAGTCTTTCAGCTCAAACGAAATATTCTGATTCTACGAGCGATTGAAGCGAGGTGAGATGAGGGCGGAGAAAAGGCGTCGATGCAAGTAGTCGTATTTGACGCACGTGCGGTCCCTGTGTGGGAAGAACAAAACGTCACTCCAATTCACGTTCACGTGAACTGATGTACAGGACTGGCCGCACTGTCGGGCCAGCGTAACCAAGCTGGGCGTCAGGGGAGACAGGTGGGGCGCAAACGGAGAAACATCCTCGGAGATGGAAAAGAAGGCACGGAACAGAGAGGGATGATGACGATCAGCTTTTTGGCGGATTGAAGATGAGCCTATGAACGAGAAATCTGGTGGGACAGAGCACTATTTGGTGGGTTGGGACTGGGTTGGGAAGTTCAGGCCTTTCAGGCTCGGCCCGTGGTGGTGGAAACACGCTCGGCGTGTCTTGTTGTGTATTAGTTTATTTTTTTTGGTGTCTTTCGATACAGCTAAAAGACGTGGACATGACGAGTGGAGAGGTATCAGAGATATTGTGGTGGAAGAAAGTTGCTGCAACGCAAGTGCGAGACGTAGACGTCGACAGGTCATTATATATAGCTGCAAAGCAGACAGGATAGTAGTACAGTAGCGCGAGGACAGGGTGGATACACGTGCGAGGGAGTGTTGTGCGAACATTGGGTATACAATTGTGACGACGCGACAGGAACAAACTAGGTGGACAGCAAGGCAGCGGAAGATAGCGCCGTGTGATGGAGTGAGAAGCACATCGAGGTCATGTGGTGGTCCGATGATGAGGGGGGTATTGCTCATGCTTGTGTGTTCAGGAAGAGGTCATGTCGTGTGTGCGTGGGAGACGTGAAACCAAGACAAGGGAATCAACGTGGAGGGGACCTGGCTGCTGCGGCGCGACACGCAAAGCAGTCATTGTCGACCGTATCGACCACTTTTTGTACTTCGGGGCCATAGTGCTGTGCAAGGATTGGTTGGTACGCGCGCACAAGTTGAAAGAAGAGGGGAGAAGGAACTGCGGACCTTTAAGCACCCGGGATCGCGGCATCCCTTTTGATGGAAGATGCTGTATTCGCATTTACTCGAGTTGCAGTCCATGATGGCGACAACCAAGTGACGTTGGAAGTGCTAGTGGAAGAGGAAAGGAAAAGATAATCATGAGGAGGGAGAGCACAAAGGAGACGAAGGAGACGAACTCCACAACGGGACCATCGCGTTCCTTCACTAAGCAAGGGCGTGAATGAGTGTTCGGACGCGCAGGGAACGGGCAGAGAACGCACGCTATGCGTCTGCACATTAACAAAGGTGCGTGTTTAATCAGGGATGAAAGTAAGACACTCGGGAGGCAAGGTACGAAGGGACTTTTGGGGGGAGCGGAAGAGTGTCTTTTTATAGGCAAGATGAATCGTCCGTTCGTCCGAAGATCAGATCCGAAATGGTTCGGTTTTGCGGCGGCCAGCTCATCGCTTATCTTAATCTAAAGTTCGGTTCTCTTTGCTTCGATGACGAAGTTGGTTTTATTATCTTTTGGTCGTTTTGAATTTCTTTGGTTGCCGTCATTATCTTTGCTCGCCGTGGTCCTCTCTGCCTTATCTGATGACTCATTTCTGTACGTATTCCAACCCAGCTCGTCTTCCTCCTATCTCTCCAGCCAGCAAGCCATTTCCCAAACACCGGCAGAATAAAATGCAAACGTGGTTCCCCTAACCTTCCCGACCCTCCGAAATCCCAATTCTGTCCGGAAAGCTCGCAATCTTTATTGGGCTTCGATGAGATAGCGTCTCGTACTGAGGATCTTACGTCGTAATCCGTCGTCACGGCACATCGCTTGTCGTTCTGTCCTCGTTTCCGAATCTGAACGTCTGAGCCAAACGATACAAAGTTCATGTATTTGCATAAGTACGACCGCGAGAACGACCCAGGGTCCTTCGGATTCCGACAGCCAGCTGCTTTCACGGGCCCGTCCTTCTCTTCTCGGCTTTCATTTCTTATCGCTCTCACCATGCGCCCTCGTGCTTGCTTGCCACCGACGTATGACGCCGTTCGGTCGTACCCTCGTGCGAACGTGCCTGGTCATAAAGAGCAGCACCCTCTTTTCAGTGTCTGCAGGCTGCCACGCGCCCTAGCCCACGTACTTCTATATCTGCGCTGTGATGAAGTTCTTCGCTATTTCAAGTTTTTCTCACTCCCTTCTTTTGGCACCCTCCTTCCTTTTCTCCCGTTGAAAATTCGTCGGTCCACATGCCCCTTGGGTGTCTATACAACCGATCGACCGCGATTGGATCTCGCCCGCAGGATCGACGTCCTCTTTTGCATTCACTTTTTCCGAGACGCTCCAAGTGTATACATACCTGGGTTGTCCTAGATGGGCCTCCCGTCACGATAGTGGATGGGTTCGAGAGGCTTGCTCGTGAAAATGCGAGTACAACATACTTCGGCCTGGCTGTGGGGAATTCCCAACGGCTGGGCGTCGTTGATCAATTTGACGGGCTGACCGCTGGGGTAGTACCCACGGTTCTCTGACCTGACGCCAACGGTGTATCTCTGACCCACGTTCATCATCGGCCCATCATCCATCACTCCGGACACACACGCATGTTCAGCAACATTTTAATAGGTCAAGGAGGCCCCGCCGCTGGCGGGCGCTCAAGTAATGAAAAAAACAACGCGCCATCTAGGCATGTGTAGTCGCTGGTCTGGCCGGTGATCTCTCTATTGCGAAAGATTCGCGACATTCGGCGAACGACCCAATAAGCGATCCTTAACTACGAATGCATCGGCGAGATAAGTGGGAAATAGGCGATTCGCTCCATTCCTTTCGCGTAATACGTAGGCTTCCTCATGCAGGTAGGCAATGACGTCCGAGAAGGTTCGCGTATCTCCCAGGGTGGGCACGCAGGCTTCCGTCATCCCTGCTTCGCGATAAGAAAAACGATACAGAAGTAAGGAGTACGTAGGCAGGCCCCCTCTCAGATAAAGAAAAAAAAACAAAGAATCGGGACTTGGGAGCGGGTGCCTTCATGTACCTAAATATTCACGCCATATTTTCGTAGTCGGAAGTGACCGGTGACCTTTGACTCTGCGTCTTTCCCCCGCCGGTCCCCCACATATGCAGAAAAGCTGCCTCAAAACCACCGAACAGCGTTCGCGTCTCAGGTGAATGGAACACTTTACTAAATGCGATCGGGCCATAGAGCCCGAGATAGACCATGAAAGCCGAACAAGGCGTATCAACCGACCTCTGATAAGTATCTTCAATCAAGCCAGAATGCCCGCTTTGCGCGCGTATCACTTTTGGCATGCCTCCTGCACTTTTCTTTTCTTTTTCTGTGTCGCTCGCTGCAGTACCTCATGTTACGAATGTCGTGTTCACGGCCATGTCTAACCTTTGCTTTCATAATTTTTTTTTCGAGCCACCACACGCACCGATCCGTGCGTCCGCTCGGCCAACCGAACTCGAAAAACACTTGCACAATTTAGGAACGGACGGCTAGCGCCGATCCATAGCGGCCAGCCGAATTGGAAACAGAATAGCCATAAGTTACGCGCCACAGTTGTCGGCGACAGGGGTCCGCGCCAAGACGTCTATGGCGCAACTGGATGCATAGACGCAGACGCCAGATCGGTCGATGATGGCGCCTCGTTTCATGAAAAAGGTATGTATCGACTTATTTTCGCTTCGCTTCGCGCCGGATGATGCCATAGTTGCACCAACTGTGCCTTCCACTCCCATTGGCCGCGCTGGGAGCATCTCTCCAGATGGCACCATCGCGGGGCTATAGCAGCCTAGATGGAGGGCGCCCACGCACAGCCTGAGCGCGTCTTTGGACGGCCAGACGATCCCGCCTACACGGCATTGTACTAGCACCGAATTACCGTGTTCTCGTGGCCAGCTGGCGCCACGTCGAGGCACCGTGGGCGTGCTGCGCATATACGTTCCTCGCGCGTCAAGGACCGGTTCGAGCTGACCAACCTCTCAGCGCTAGCTTCCGCCGGCGCGCGTCTAAGTTTGACGCATATTGAATTAGTAAGGGTTGCCCTTCGGGTCCTTGTCACATTCGGGGAGCTCCTTCGAATAGCATCACACAATCCGGCCCTAGAGCCCCAAAGAAGACAAGATCGAGAACATCAAGGATGACGCTGAGGATGTGAACGCACGCTAAACCCCAACTTTGTCTATCTTTTGATCGCGAACTCGTGGATTCGGAACACCCCATTCTGCTCCCCTCTTCTCGAAAGCGAATCCATGTAGCCTTCTGTTCTTCGTGGCTCTTGCGGTATTGGGACAGGTAGAAGAAGCTGGTCAGGCAGTTGACTTGTCCCGGTGACATCTGTGCCCAGCGCTCTCTCATCTGGGCGGCACGACTGCATGGAACACGCACGATGGAAGGGGATCCCTGTGCTTTCCTAGGAACAGCTAGGCGTGGCGCCTGTTGCAACCTGAATCTAAGACACGAGGAAGTAACCTAACTTACTACAGTATGATGGATGCCCACGTGGTGACTGTTGGTGGTGCCAGTGGAGGGGAAGATGAGCAAACCCACCTACGCAAGGCTCCTTGACGCCGCTCCCCCGTTTAGAAATCAAGTTCTCACGTGCTCATCGACTGATTTTGTGCTCCTCTGGCGGCCGACCTCGCTTCAGCGTCCCAAGGGCCGCGGACGCTGATGGAAAGGTCAAACACAACTAGCATGGTGGGCGCTTGTTTTTTTTGTTTTTTTAATCCATTTGTATTCCGGGTGCAAACCCGACCAAGACCGGTCGGCGGCCGTACTAGCGTGAACTGTAACAATAGAAATGCGTATGTAAAGTGCCCCCTTACAGTACGAACTTAGTAAATAAGGATGGTTGCCGGGGAAAGCGCTTGGGCTTTGCAGAGTTGTCGTATGGCACGGCCTGAGATACACCCGCACAGGTTGGTGGTGAGCTTGCTAAACGATGTTGCCGTTCCAAGGGATGGTGTAGATCAAGGTGTAGATACGGGCGGCGCGTGCTCTCAGGCAGGCGCCAGTGATACAGTGCTGGGTACTAAGCCCTGAGCCCTCGTCACCTGAGTATGCGGTCCTTTTCGATATGTCTGAGTCAAGCAGGTTCTGACTTCTTCCCACCACATGAGCAGGAGTTTTCCTGCCCTGCGAAGCTTCTAGTGGGGCCTCTCACCTGAACCATACTGGGCCGGCGCTCAACGTGAGCCGCCGACGCTTCCTTCTCCTTTCTTCTTCGCTTCCTTTGCTCCACGACCTAGCACAGTCAGCACTGATGGTCCCCTCCCCGGCACAAAAGAGCCGATGACGTTGCGAATGCTCAACTTATTGTGCCACAAATCATCGCGTAAGGGGGCCTTGCATGGAACCACTCGACGAGATTAATGAGTTTGCTCGGGCTTCTTCGGGAGCGATCTGATTTATGACGCACCCAAGCGAACACTGGTCCCGTAGCCGAGCGGCTTCGATGTACTGCATCGCTTTCGGCACAACGCCTGACGCGATTCCTCGATACAAGCATCCACGTGGCCCGGACGTGAATCGTGAATCAGCCGGGCGAAAATTCGAGAACTTGGCATCAACTTGGTACCGGGTTGCCCTTCCTCCGCGTCTGTCCACATATAGCTATACTTGACAGACTCTACAGTATGGCTTAGTGAAGGTACCCTGGCGCGTTTTGGCTGGAGATGTAACTCTCATCAAAACCGATAAGTAATTCTGAAAGGGACGGCGCGCTTTGCCATCAGCGCTAGGAGGTAAAACGATTCTAAACCACCTTTACTCGTTTTCGACAAACCCGGTGTCGTGCATGTCCTGTTCGTGTCACATTTATCCTTTCTCGCCCTTCTCGGGTGCGTTGAACAGGGGATTGGAGACTTCTGCGATGCGTCAGTGATGCATCAATTCCAACCGGCGAACGTCCACGACGGCCGCATCTTCCGTGACACAATGAATTGATCCACTGATCCACTCCCGAGAAGCGCAGGGACTAGTTCGTAAATAGATGGAAGGAGCCAAAACGAGGCAAAGAGGTATGGAACGCCACTGGCACAGTTCGGATAGTACCGTCCTTTGGTTCAAGTTGCGCCAATCGGTGGGAATGATGGGAAAACGAGTGGGAAAACCATTCAACTCCTGCAGTTGGCTCGGCCTACTGTAGCACGGCTCAATACTAGCGATGGCAGCAGACGGGAAGGGAGTGCGCGTGTCGGGGTGAAATGTAGCCGGGTCCATTAGCGCGTTTAGGCCACAAAGACTCGGCGGCGAATGTATTGTGAGAGATCGGGCAATGTTGAGAAATGGCTACCGTACCACGGCGTGCTTGACGGCGTGCCCCGAGTCAGAACTTGCCCAAGAGAAAATTGACGCACACGTCCAGTGTTGGCGGACTCGTGTTCCAACCTGTTCAGACCCATTTGGTTCAAATGATTATGTTCTTGCACATTTGTGGGGGCCTAAGTGCCAGTGCACTTCGGTTGTACGAGTACGACCGTGACTCGGATGAACTGGTGCATGTACACAGCCGATAAATGTTTTACATGCTTACTACACTCACCTATTTTGTAGTTCAACGACTGGGCCTGCACAATAAGTTGTAATACGTCGCTTCGGAAGGTTGCTATAAGAATAGATATAATAATTACCGTGGTTGAAGCTGAAGAGGCGGAAAAACCCGGCGATTTTTATTGGAGGGAACGGGATCAACGAGGTTGTCAACCGTAACTCCGTTGTCGTCGACTCGTCATCGCGTCATCGACTAACTTGAGTGCTCAAAGCCGCGATATCAGTGCGTAAGTTACCTATATCTTGTTTCGTTTGTCTTAACGGGCTTGTCAGACTCTGTGAGGCTTTTGGGTCAAAGAAATTCGACGACTGCACGGCCGTTCGATAATATGGAGAGTTGAGGGACCAGGATCCTATGTATATTCACGAATGCTTACTACGATCATCAAGGGTTCTTTTGTGCGTGCTTTCCACCCTTGACTACTAATTTTATCGACTTCAAGTTGTCAACCTCGTAGCGACATGACAAAAGAGAAAATTACAAGATGACTCATGGTTCATTCAGACGATCATGAATTCCAGTCTGCGGTGGCCTAGATACTGGTTTCCAGTTTCCCGAGCTGACTCAAGTGAGTTTTAAGAAGAAGCCAAGCCTTGAGAGAAGCAACTTGAAGGTGTCGCGTTAGCGCCACTCCTTTCTCCGCAACGGGACCTTGCGCTGTAAGACTCCACTATCTTATCCTGGACCACGTAAGGCTTGCGGAAACCTCCGTGGTGATCCCTTCCTCGTTTCCGGCTGTACCTTGACAGCATCGCAGCATACATCTACACCCGCGAGGAGTTCTTCCAGGAGGCAGCATACCTTCGACGAGCTATCACAGAAGCTTGCAATTCTGGCTTCATTGGGTCGTGCAACGCGTGTGGTCCGGTTATGCATCCAATGCGTGCGTTCATCGTGGAGCCAGTGCATGAATCTGTGGAGAAGAGACGGCTCCCATCAAAAATGAAAATAATGATACCAGTCTCAAGCCATTCCCTACCGAAGTATATCAGTTTAGATGCCCCGCCGCAGTTTCAAATGTTGAAACCCCATCTGTGACGCCGACGATTATGTGCTGCCATGACCCGAGCTGGTTTGCAAGTTTGGTCAGGAGCGTAATCGAGACACAAGCACCAGCGGTCAGGTCAACAGTCCTTGCGTCGTCGAAGAAATGAGAATTCCTCTGAAGGACTTTATCGAGAAACAAGCTGAAATTGTCCACGATGGCTGGGACAGATCATTATTGGCGGGAGCTCGGTCAGGGCACTCTTGAGGCCCAAATGAGAAGTAAGTGAGCATGTCTTCAGCCCATCTTATCCAGCAGGGTACTCTGGTCTCGGCAATGGCGCCGTCATCGCGATGGCCAAATTGTTGTGACTATTGCTCAGCCTCACAGGTCCGCACCTCCGAAATGCGCATCGTCACTCTTAACCTTCCCACACAGTTCGACAAACAAGAGTTACGCGACCAGTGCCCTCTCTGCCAAGAGGGCACCACGTGGGTGATGAACTTCATGAGGCTCTTCATAGAGGGCCGTGGGCTCCGGTGCGAGACTGACATGCTCCTGGAACTAACTCAAGTGCATCACAGCCCGTTTCTGAGTCACCCTGAAATCAGTCGAAGGCCGCACGATCTATGCGCTCGGAGACGTGGCGGCGTGGCCCATTCAGGGCTTGATGCGCCACCTCCGGCCCGAGGTTGAGAAGTGCATTGCGGAGTTCTGTGCGTGAGGTGGGGTGCTCTTTGGTGGGCGTCTCGTGCGTGCGCCCTCTCGATCCCTGAAAACCTTGTCTGACGGCTTCCGGAGGTCTCCGCCCAGGGATACAAACGACGCTGTAGAAAGGGCAACTCCGTACAAGCAAGCCTTTCCTAATTTTAAAACCAGTGTCCGAAAGCAAAGTTAGAAGGTAGTACTAGGCTATGTCGCTTGTGTCAGATGCGACTGCGTGTGAGGGGGCTCACCCCGTGGAGGGAGGTCATTGCGCCATGATCGTTCTATCATGGAACGCGCAGGCCTGTTCGTCCTTCCACCTTAACTACATCGATCCGATGAGCTCGGGATGCCCTTCTGGCGAACTGGGTAACACCGCTGCTGACCAGGCGCCTCCAAGTAACTTTCCTTGTCTCACGGGTGCTGTAGTTTTCCAGTGGGGTAGACTCCGACCACATCGGTTGCAGAGCGCCGTGTGTGACCCTTGAGGACTACTAGAGGCATTACACGTTCCCGCCCTTACGTTAACTATGGCGGGGGGAGGCGCGGAAAACAGAAGGCACATGTCCACCCCTGGTCATTTGTTTTCACAACATGTTGGTCGCGACGCCAGCGTCTCACGATACATGCTTTTTCTATATACCTATTTGGTCATAAGTTCCAGGTAGGTTATCGATTGGCCTACTTCGTTACTCGAGCGCAGAGATAGCGTAGGCGGTTGAATTATCGGACCGTAGCCGACTCGTGCCAATGGCCTTATCGCTGCACACCAATTGCAGCATTGCGACTAATCGGCGCACCGAAGATACGCGAGTGCGTCAAGGGCATGCGCATTACCGCTATCGCGTCTCGCCTCTTTTGTTCTTGCACGCTGCAAGCCCGTGTTTTCCCGAGTCAGTGGCACGCCGGTTTCGTTTTCAAGATTGATGGGAAGATACCGCCCGCTATGGAGCCTAAGAGGAAGCCTGTCAAGCGCGTACGTACACAACACGAGTGACAGCGACAGAATATGTATTGTGCTGTCAGTAGGCGCTTGCTACATACTCACGCGCTCAGAGCCACTCCAGTCAACTGACATTATGTGCGGGGCGCTCTACCTTCATAACTTCACAACTATACTGCATTTCCCCAAAGTCTTGGAGCCGTACCAGTAGTCATATTTTCCAGATGCTCCACGGGGTCGGGTGGGCGCTACTGCAGTGCATCCCCGCACAGCTTGGCGCTCAGCCCCAACCCCCTGGGTTGCCCCTGGGTCTTTGATTTGGAGTTTGGCTCGGTCCGCAATGGTCAACAACTCGAGCACGTGCGGCACGCGCGATATAACCATGCCCCTGAATGAACGCTTTTTTGAGGTTATGGGGGGGGTGGCGACGGGAGTGACCGACGGCCACGGTGACCCACGGTGACCCCTCGTGTGAGGGTGTGTGTGGCGCGCCTGGTGACGTACTACCGGCGGCTTCTCGCCACGAGGCGGGGTCATGGTATCACAGACCATCCAAAAACCGAGCACGCAATGTACCAATCTATCTCTTTTGTTTTTATTTGTAAAATTACTGCTCCTTTCTCTAGTTCTGCGTGCGATAAGGACCCAAGTACGGCGTGCCCGCCAGTGTGGGATACGGTCTCGATACGCGTAACGTGTGGTGTGTCTGCTGATTCCGGTACGCCGTTCCCTGCGGGTCCAGCCTCGTTGTCGCGTCGCGGGCTTCTTCTCGTAATGCGCGTTCTCTTCCTCGTTCCTGGTGGTCCCACTCGTGTTCTCGTCCTCGCACTGCGACCGTGATCACACGACGACTGATCAGGCGCAGGATCCGGATTTCAACTCGCGGCAGGGGTGGGCGCGCGTACATACAAAAAGACCCCACCAACTAATCACGTACTGCACAGCGCCGGCGTTGGGCCTGGCCTCGTACTGAGTCGTGTAAGTGCCCTGGTCTTCCCCACGCTTTATCGCATCGATGCAGCGTGGCGTACGCACCCACGCTTCACCCTATGCGATCGTCCTCGCTCCAGCAGGACCCATATTACGCCCTCCCTTCAGAAAATTGCCTCCGAGCGAAAGTGTGAGACATCTAAAAAAGAAACCCATTGAAAAGACTCCCTCCCGGTCTGCAGATAGGGGTGTTTCTCAGAGTGGAAAAAGAGGGATTTGATAAGAGCGCGGGAGGAGACCCGCCTCGAGGCGAACGAGGTCCGTAAAACATGAGTTTGTCAGCGTCAAAAGGGGTGTGTACGTGGCTGGTCGATCAGTGGTGGTGCGCAGGGTGCTGTCTTATCGTGAGCAGAGAGCCAATTGAATGATCGAAGGGTGACGCATAAAAGAGGGTCGTTCAGCTGGGAAAAAATCCCATCAATTCATCTGCGAATATCGCTCGCGATTCTTCGAGAGAAAGGATGACTGTTAAACTTACCCTGCTTGGCCTACTCTTGCTGTCCCTCGGGACGTTCTGCGTTGGCCATGATGGACATGACGAAGACCAGATGCCTCTGGACTACGTCCGCTATCCGTACCAGGCCGCGGCAGCCTATCCTGGCGACAACTCTGGTTAGTCAGGTCTCTCGTCGTATGCCTACCTGACGGAGATTCATCCGTGCATGGTCCTTCCTTTCAGTCACCGCGGATGCGATATTCTCTGGGATAACAACCTTCGCGAAGCTGCCATGGGTGCAATGCCTCACAAAAGAGAAGGACGTCCCCTTTGACATCGCGTTCATCGGCGCGCCTTTCGTATGTCACTTTACCCGACGCGTTCCCACGCACCTCTGACCAATGATGTTTGTTGTTATTTATTTCGCGCGCAGGACACGGGCACGTCGTACCGACCGGGCGCGCGCTTCGGGCCCGCTGGGATCCGCGCGGGCTCCCGGCGGCTGACGCTCTACGGCGGGTACAACGTGCCGCTAGCCGTGAACCCGTTCCTGGCAGGGCTGCGTATCGTAGACTGCGGTGACATACCAGTGACGCCGTATGACAACACGGTCGCGATCAAGCAGATCGAGGAGGGCCACCGCGCGCTGCTGCACCGTGCGCCGTTCTCGGCGCTGCCGAACGACACGCACACGGGCACGCCGCTCACGCCGATCGCGCGCGATGGGAAGCACCACCCGCGCGTGATCACGCTCGGCGGGGACCACACGATCGTGCTCCCGTTGCTCCGCTCGGTCCACAGCGCGTACGGCCCCATCTCGGTCATCCACTTTGACTCGCACCTCGACACGTGGAAGCCGAGCGTGTTTGGCGGCGCGCCGAGCGACCGCGCTGCGATCAACCATGGGACGTACTTTTACTGGGCGAGTCGCGAGGGACTCATCGCGAATGGGAGCTCAATTGCAAGTATTCATTCTCCACACACCTCTTCCATCTCCACCTTCTTGGAGCGTGCGTACGAATTGTTGGGATCCTAGTGACATTATTTTTCGATAGCACGGCGCGATTCGCACGACGCTTTCTGGCCCGGCGGACTACGCGAACGATGACGAGTCGGGGTTCCAGCGTATTGAAGCACGCGAGATTGACACGATAGGTACGTGGCAAGCCGTGTAATGTGAAGAGTGGAGCATATTCTCATCCTCGTTCTGAAGGCACGGACGGCATCATCAAAAAGATCCGCGAGACTGTTGGCGAGAAGCCCGTTTATCTGTCCATCGATGTGAGAGCTGAGCGTGGTACATGTGATGAGTCAGGTGGCTTACGTGACGTTATAGATCGATTCGATCGACCCTGCTTTTGCTCCGGCAACAGGCACGCCGGAAACCGGAGGCTGGTCCACTCGCGAGCTACGCACCATCCTGAGAGGTTTGGATGGTCTCCACATCGTCTCTGCCGATATCGTGGAGGTCGCCCCTGCATATGACACTAACGCGGAGTTGACGACTATGGCTGCTGCTGATGTGAGTAACTTGCAACGGGTGTGAAGTGCGAGTGCGAGGCTGATTGATCGGTTACTTTCTCACGTCAGGTGCTCTTCGAAGTATTGAGTGTGATGGCGAAGACACCTTTGGGAAAGCTGGTAAACTGAGATGACTAGATCAGAGGGAGAGGTGGCCGAGCTGCACGTCATCGTACCAGTACTTGGTGGTTCGTTACGAGAATGGTACCAATTTGGAGTTTCATTCATAAGTTACAAAAAGTCTGAGCACCGCCTCGCATGTGCAGATTGTAAGCCCAGGTCGGTCGATCAGGTCAGTTCCCACGGTTCCAGGGCCAAAATTATGTCTCCACTCCGTCCCACTCTCCCTCCCCTACACATTGCACGGGCGGATATCATTCACTCACATAATCCGACTTCCGTTTCTTTTTTCTCTCCTTTTTCTCTCTTTTTGACACCGTTATTTAGAGGTGGCGGCCGGGGCGGGCGTCAACCATTTGTGCCTGGATCCATTGCCTTTTTGAGTATAATCTAGTGTCCTCCGCGAAGAGACTCGCCCTTCCCATCCCTCCTTTCCTCGGTTCTCTTTTCTCCCCGCATTTGTCTGAGACACAGGTCTCACTCCCTGTCACCGCTGCGTCAGCTTTCTTCCTTCCCATAATCCCATCATTACGCCTCTTCACGATCCATCTCCTGGATGTCACGTATATCACCAAGAAGTTCATCCCAGTGGAAAGGGAAAGCACGCGCGTTACACAGTGAAGAGCCGAGGGGCGATGGCACCGGTGGTCCCGCCGGCATCGTCCTTCCTCTGAACATGGTCGGAGGAGGCATGTACGAAGCGTGAGTCCCCTTTCTCTCTGCATTCGTGCGCTCGTGCAAGGAGCTGCACATTGGCAGTAAACGCTCTTCCCCAGCGGTTGAGGAGCATGTATTTGATTTCCTTGTCGTGTCCCTTACGGCAGCCCGCCCTCCCACTCGTCGTCCGTCCCCCCGAACCTTTCCCTCTTTCCTTCGTCCACATTCCTCGCCACGACGTGAATACACGCATGCCCAGATCAGCTTTCTCGGCGGGCGCTCTCATGCCCAGCTGGGGCGCTTACGATGTTGCGTTAGGCACGGGCGTGTCGCGTTGAAGTTTACCTGCCGTGATTCCGGCCGACGGCTGTTGATATCCCTGTCACTCTGCCATCGCCGCTTGCGCGCCCGAGCGTGTGTCATTTGCGGCGTTTCCTCTCCGTCCCTGTTGGTTAATTGTCTAACTCGGTCTTAGCGTCTACACCGTTGCTGTCCAAGTCAGCAATAGCAACCAGAACTTTTCCCTCCAAGTCGACACGGGTTCCTCAGACCTTGTTGGTATTTACTTTATAGACCGTTCCCCTTGTACTTACTGGCATTCTCTCAGTGGATTGCATCAACATCTTGCTCGTCTGCTGCATGCTCCGGTAGCAAGGGGCGTCAGTACGACCCTTCGGTTTCTGGTATCGCGGCAGGTTATGATTTTAGCATTACGTACCTCGCCGGTGTTGTAACTGGTCCCGTATATTGGGATCAATTGCAGGTTGGGGGGTACAACCTCAGCAATCAGGCTCTTGGTACGTGTCCCGACCATTGTCCTCCCCCTCTTATTGACGTGCGCTCCTTTGTTCTAGCTGCTGCGACAACCGTGGATTCGGAGCCGCTTGAGTACGAATTCGACGGCATCCTTGGTCTCGCACTCCCTCTCAACTCTATCATCGCGCACCATATCGCTCCCATCGATGGGAACGGCCGCGATGGTGCTCCATTTAGCTCCAATCTCTTTGGAATCACCCCAGTCGATTCCGCCCCGGCCTCTCGGTTCCTCTCGCTCTCTCTTTCACGACCTGGGTCTAGTGCCGTCCCATCACTGCTGGGCATTGGGCGGCATCCCTCAGAACTCGTTCCTGATCCGAGTAAAATTCGGTACTCAACCCTGGTATCAGAACATCAAGGCATCCTTTTCTGGGAAGCAGAAGTTCGTGCGATCACCGTATACGTCAACGGCACTACGTTACCGGTCGAGCTTGGCCATTCAAGATCGGGCAACGTATTCCCCGTTGCGGTGCTGGACTCCGGTGTACCATTCATACTCGCCGCCACTAATATAGCGAACGGAATATATGGCGCACTCGGTATCGGACCTGCGGCGGACGGCCAGTGTGAGATCTATCTACTATCTCCCTGTTACTGGGGCTATCTGCTAACAGAGCAATAGACTACGTACCGTGCACGACACCGCTCAACATGACCATAACGCTTGATGGCCAACCCGAGATACCACTTCATCCTCTAGACGTCACAACGGAGTCGCAGTCCGATCCGTCTTCATCCACCTGTGTCGGCCTCATCCAAACCGCTGGTGGCCAGTTAGATACCTCTACCGACGTCGATCTTATCCTGGGGGTTGCTTTTCTAAGGAATGTCTACACCGTTATGGCATATGACAATCCCGACGCTCGCGGCCAGTTTCCGCCTAATGGTAACGGTAGCGACGAGTTAAACCCACGACTTGGTCTCTTGAGCTTAACCAATGCCACTCAGGCATTACAAGAGTTCAACAATGTCCGTCTGCTGAATCAGCCATTGTCGTCGGGGAATGGGGGCAACACGCCATCTTCGGCGCCGGTCACGAGTGTAAAAAGTGGCAAACTATCCGTCGGGGTCGACGTACTTCTTGGACTCGTCGGCTTCATCGGTGCTTGCGCGGCTCTCTTCGGCCTGCGCTGGTTCCTCGTCAAACGTCGACTGCGCAGAAGCGGTCCGCACCTCGACGCGGCCACCAATGTGACAAACGACAAACGCGACAGGGCGTTCGGCGCGGCGTACCAACTCGCAGATCGCGGGTCGTCGTCGTCATCCGGCTCCGACCCAATACGTGCTCGAACGTCGCTTGGTGCGAGTCTTGCTGGCAACAGTGCGCGCACGTTCGTCGGCCAGGACGACGAGGTCTTCAGGCGAATTCGGCCACTTGCGGCGGAACAAGGATCAGGACGGCATGCACGGCGCGCGACACTGAGCGCCAGGTATCGTACCTCAACCTCGACCCTGGCGACCCCTCCGGCTGGCGCGACACGCTCGTCGGAAGCACGATCGACTTTCCCGAGGCCGGACCCAAACCAGCCGACGCGGACGAGCGCAAGCACGACTCCGAGCAGTCCGTGCTCTCCTCCACCGAAATTGCCGCCGCTGCAGCCGCGGGCCTCTTCCCGCTTCATCGGCACACCCCAAGCGAAGTCGGCCTGGGGTCCGACACGCCCGCCGCCGTTGAGCCGCTGCTTCCCGCGCACGCGCGCGATAGCTCCGTGTCGGGCCGCGGGAGCAGCGATGATGACGACTTGGCGGAGCTGGGGCGCTCGAGTATGGCGGGCGTGGGCACTGCGGCGCGCAGCCCGCGTATACGCGCGCGGCATGCGAGCAGTGCTGGGAGCATGGGAAGCATGGGCAGCTTGTCGCTCGGCGGTCCGCATTTCCCGAGCATCGCGCCGGGCCAGCGGTTGAGTGCATACTCGATCGTCGAGGGCGCACCATTACCACCCCCGCCACTGCCGCCGCCCCCATGATACCTGTTCTTTCCCTTCCATTTCTTCTTTTTTGGGACTCTGTTGCTGCCGTTGTCTTTCTTTCGGACCTGACGTCAATTTTGCTTTTCACGTGTGCACACACCCAATCCCTCTTTTTCGGCTCTTTTACTCTTCTTTATTTGGTTTGGGACGGAATGAAATATGGGCGGCTCTTTTTTGCAGATACTGTACATGTTCAAGGCTAAAGAAACGCGAACAAGGAAACGGGGGTGCGACCTGAGAGTGCTTCTTTCCGAAGGTGGTTACCCTCCCCTCCAAATCCTTCTCTCTTATTTTAACCCCCCTTCGTTTTGTTGGTTGATCAGCATCATCTATACCATCTACCTACCCAAGCATCGGTGCGGCGCGCAGGTTGCGTTTGAGTCACTGCACTCACGCACACTCACTCATTGACTTTTTTTGTTCTTTGTTTCCATTGATGTATGAATTATGCTAGGCGGATAATATGTAGGTGTAAATAAGAGATCATTTGGGACAAATGTGTGGACAGGGAATGGAATTTGTGGACAATTGAATGGAAGGTCTCGCCGGCCTCTCACTCTCCTTTTGTGGCCCTTGGCTCTGGTGGTAGAACTTGCTCTGCTTCGGGTTCACATAGACCCAATGTCCGTACAGTGGTCACTCAGGCTAGCACACACGAGGTAACAAGTGTCTGTCGGGAAGGGGCTTTGATGCGAGGCAGGTTCTGTGGCCAAGACTGCCAAGGCTACCACGCTGATCATGACGAATAGCACTCCACTTCATGTTCGCATCCCTACGAAGTTAGTACATGTGCTGCAACACCCTGCATAACCCTCTCCACCACTTGCCGTCTTTCCGGGTCTCCAGGTCTTCAAACTGGAATTTCCGGAAAAACCCGGAACATCTCTTTTTTGCACATCTGACTGATGCCCGGCCACGAGCATCCAGCTTGCTGGCATAGTACCAACACGCCCATGATATCAATCATGGAATTTTCATAGGTCATTAACAGGAAGGTGCCAGTCTTGGTGCTAGTGGTCCAGTACACGATGGTACAGTCATCCCCACCACAGGCTTCAGCTTGGTTCGCGCAGGGCAATGCATAGTCCGTTGACGGCGTCTCCACGTAAGGATAAGAAAGGCTGTTACCGCAAACTGGAAAGGAAAGTTTTGGTCAGGAGATAAAATGCTCATCGAGTGAAGGCATACAGCACTGATCCGCCATTTCCATGCCCGCCAGGACGTAACCCTGGTTATAGTACGCATTGGTACAACTTTCTACGCTCGTATAGGCCCCAGAACTGCCTTCAAAGACGGGTGTATACGATAGGACCCTCTGATCACTCGAGTCGCCGTTTGCGAAATGCAGAACCGGTCACAAAGCCGCTGCCGATAAAACAGAAAGGCACATATACGCACATAAAGTACCCCAGGAGATTCCACAGATCACTGGAACTGGCTGGAACTATAGTAAGTTGGGGCGAGGGAGGTGCGCCATTCCAATAAAGGTCGAGGCGGAGTGTGCCACCACACATCTCAGTAGGATCACCGACACATAATGCATGATGTATTGTAATCCGACTCCGTAGCGTTCATGGCGATTTCGGACAAAAACATTTATCTGTAATGTGATCAAGACGGTCGAACTGCAAACGGCTCAGACATAACTCAACCTTCATGGGCCCATACTCCCCCCACGCTGTGAGCGTGGGTATTTCAACGTTGTCCCTGATGCGGAGTACTAAGCGTCAGACCATAGGCTCTACAATTGCGACAGAGTAAGGAAAACCAACGTGACGCATCCAAGCGAGGTCCACCCTGCAAGGGCCTCGTGCCAGTGAATATACTCTGCGAATAAACTGACTATCACGAGTGTCTAGTACGTACACTCAGCTATATGCATATGGGCATAATGGCGAGTAAAATCGCAAATTGCAAGCTGGCAGGTAGAAAGTATGTGGAACGCATGATGTGCACGGACAAAGGTACCCCGATTCGGATGGTGTTTGAGGGGAACGCAGCGAGGTTCTTAAATTTTCAGGGCCAGTTATAAAAGTTAATCGGTAACCTCTTGAATATCGAGAATATGTCGCCACTATTGAACTTCGAATATACGGATCAAGTACCAGATGCTTGATGACGCAGACGACCGCGCTCCGAGTCTATCCCACTGCTCGTGCAGCGCCCTTTCCTGCACAGGTATGGGGGGCACTGGCAGCAGCGGTGGAGATAGTTATGCGAGTATAGGTCGACCCAAGGGGAAGTGTAGATGGGATAGATAAGATAATGGGAGACACAGAAAGTGTACGGGAGCACGGACGCAGACGCAGACGCAGACAGAATCGTTTAACGCAAAGGTGAAGACATAAGTGAGATCCTATTTTCCGAAATCAACCATAGGCTATATACGTGTGCTTAGTAATCGAATAAGTAATGTACCATCCCGAGCCCGGCAAGGACGTAGTCCTTACAGCGGGGTTGGTGGCTCGGAGGTCAACGTCTGGAGAGCCAGTGATGGTGTTGTCGAGCTGCGGTCATACCTGCGCTGGCTGTACAACACGTTCGCCTACGTGCCCATCGCTGCGCGAGAACGTGTTCACCGTGTCGTGATATCTTGCTAACGGAACTTGGCGGACCTGGCCGCCGGAAAAGGATGGCTAGTTTATCTCCTTGTTCAGCTACACTACGTCCCCGATCAGCCGAGCATCCCGCGGGCGATCAGCATGTTGTACGGCAGCGAAAAGAGGATTGCCTGAGGGACTATGCACTTTTTTCATATACTGCTCTCTCAGCTTGGCATGCACGGCGTCAGCATCCTTTTCGCGGCGGCTGTCAGTGTAATGCCTCGATGGCCCAAAAAATATCCAATGTCTGCTCATCTAACCCGCATCATGTATGCCTAGAGTCATCCGAGCAGTACGCAATTGAAGCGTAGGTATATGTGGCTCAACAATGACAAAATAAAGTCACAGTAATTCCAGACATACTGCTTCGTTGGACTCACGTTAATAACTTTGATTTTTCTGTTCTCCTAGTTGTATGACAAGACCGATTCTTGGACCCAGGGTTCGCCCGCACCGGCACTACTGGCGACCATATGTATTGATCTGGACAACGTCAAGGACATTATATCGCACCTCAGGCTTTATGGTATATTTCAAGACAAGAAGCACGAGCTGGTCATGGCTCATGATTCGGATGGTTCTACCTCAGCCGCCAAATCACTAGTCGGGCTATTAGCTGAGCCGTGTCGAATAGGAGCCGAGGTCATAGGGAATTGGGAATAATCTGGTAGGAATCACCACGGGTCCTAGTTAATTATCTCTGGGGCAAATCGCCGCGGGGCCGCGAGTCCGAAGGTGTCAGTTGCGATTAGCCCAAGGGTACCATTATCGCTTTTCGCAACATGTTGTGTTTGTCCCGAGACCGCGGCTTATGTTTAACGGACGTAGCGGGAAATAAATGCGCCGTTAAAGAAAAGGCACACCATAATGGAGACATACCACCAACGCGGATGTCATTTCCCTGGGTCGCCGACATTATTAACATGCCCGCAACATTAAATACTTGAGTCGCAGAATACTAAAGGGTACCAGTGTAGAAGTATACGGTCATGCGCTCAAGCCCACCGCAGAGTTCAGATTGGTTCCCCGAACAGGGCAACATGCAGTCCTTTTCTGGCATAGACATGCCAGGATAATTGATAAGATGGCCGCAATCTGGAGGAGCAAAGTTTGGTTAGGAGTAGCTCATCGAAGAGAGGAAAGCAATACGCGTACAGCACTGAGATGCCTCTTCTATACCCGCCACGACGTAACCCTGGGCATAGCACTCGTCGGTACAGTTTTCGACGCTCGTATTGGACTGACCACCTGGGATGTTGGTTATTGGCGACTCTAGAATTCTCTGACTATTCGAGTCGCTGTTTACGAAAAAACGCACAGAAGCGTTACAAAGCCACATTCAGACAAATGAGCAAGGCACGTGTGCGTACTTATAGCATCCCAGGTAATTCCACGGTCCAGTGGAGCTGGTTGGTACCAAAGTAGGTGGAGGCGGAAGAGGTTTACCACTCCAATAAAGGTTGAGGCGAAGAGGGGCGCCGCACATCTCAGTAGGATCACCGCCGCATGGTATATTGCAATCCGTCTCCGTAGCGTTCATTGCAATCTTGGACAAAACATTCCCGCAATCTGTAATTTGGAATGTGTGATCAAAACAACAAATAGGGCCGAACTGAAGTACGGCCTTCAGAAGACGTCGAGGAGTAAACTCACAACAGTCCATGCCATTTCCAAGACCGGCATAATGTAGGCCTACACTAACGCAATGGTTCACACACCATCCAGTCGTCATACCGTTCTTTGAGACTTCCCACGCGGTAAGGGTGGGTATTTGTTCGTTGTCCCTAATGCAGAATAAGCGCCAGGCCGTGGGCTCTGTCATTGCGACAGAGTAGGACAAACTAACGTGATACATCCAAGGGAGGTCCATCCTGCGGGGAATGGGTCATCGCGAGGGCTAAGAGGACTTGCGGATATAGTCTGTGAACAGATTGATTATCATGAGTGTCTACGTACACTCAACTATATACGTACAGGCACAATGGCAAGAAAAGCCGCCAACTGCAAGACTGCAGGCAGAAAGTGTGTGGAACGTATGACACGCATGAACGAAGTGGGTATGCGCATGAAACTTGAAGGGATGTAACGAGGTTTTCAACCTTCGGGGCCCAGTAAGAGCTGTCTATTTCAGTTAAAGTTAATTTCTTGACTATCGAGACTGTCGCCATGTGAAAGGGACAAGAACCATGACCTTTGGAACCATAACGTATTTTCTGGTACATTTCCCGGGTCGACACTGAGAAACCATGAAACCCTAATTCAAGGGGTTAGGGTTGGCGAAATCCTGAATTTTCCTCCCTCTTTGAGGGGACAGGACGCGGCACGAGGCACGGAGAGGGAGACGTCACTTCATTAACCTGTGGGTATACTAGGTGGCAGTGAGGGAAGGAAAAGGCTAGGGTAGCAAGTGTTTAGGTAGGTATGCGATGTCCACGTAGAGACTGAGCGGAAGCACGAAGTGCATCTCGATCGAAAATCAGAGTTTTTGTGTCCGAGGCCAGGTCGTGACGGGCGGGTGGGACCATCCGGAGCGATCTGATGAGCGTGAGACTAGAGCCACATCATCGATCCCTTGGTACATCCTCGGCGCGGCGGGCGGGCGAAAGAAGAAAAAAAAGTTACGGTTCTTTGAAGCGGACAGGTGGTCACGGTGTCCGGAGGTGGCGCCATCAGAAAAGAATGAGCACGTGCAGTCCTGTCGTCACGGCTCTGAGCTCATTCAAGTTCTTCACTCCGTCTCAAACCGGTGATTTTTTACCATCCAAGTTGCGGAAGCACAAGCACTGCGGGAAGGATGATGTCATCATCCCTCTCCTTACGAGAATGACAGCTTTGCACTGGGCATACTCTATTCTACGTTAGTTTGACATGCCCTAAGGCCGGTTCTCCCCGTCGCGTCTGGAGGCCAAGCCCCTTGCCATATACGGAATAAAGAAATGCGCTTGGAAATGCGTACACACCGCGGGACAGAGCCTGAGGTGCACCGAACGGGCTGAGGTTCAGCTTCGGTTGCCTCACGTGGTCTCCAAGTCGAACTTGACCGGGTTTCAACCTCACTGGATTACATCTCTGTCAAAGGATCCCCCCTGAACCTTCTCAATCTCACAAGTTCGTTATATCATAGACACTGGGCAGTGTCTGACGATTTCCTGAAATCGGATCATGCGCTTCCCTCTGTGCTCTTCGTCCTCGTACCTGTTAGGCTGTTCCTCTCGAGGGAATTGCGACTCCCCTACCATCACTTCGGGACGCCATGCGCATGAGGCATTGGTATGCCCCGTCAAACTGGGACGGCCTGGCCAACCGCTCGCCTGCCCCACGATCAACCTCTCCTTTGCAGTCAGCCCGTAACCGTGAATTCTTCGATCGATGCACTCTCAGGTCATTCTTCGACTGAAAACGACAGCGCGCTTCTCGATCCCGGGACAGTGACACACGGCAGAAGCTCGCCGACTATCACTGACGTGTGCGTGTCCAAACAAATTCCTCTAGTCGCCATTACAGTTTTACTAGCATGCCGAGACGAACATGATCACTCCCTGCGCGGTCATCTAAGCGCTTCCCGCGCTGCACTGTCACATGCAGACTGTGAAGCCAAAGATGTGCACTTCCCCCCCGCTCATGCAGCTGCCGTCACCACGCGAGTGTGGGGTAGCAGCGGGGCTGGCGAGATCAGCACCTGGAGAGCCAGTAGACAGTGTTGCCGAGTCGCGATCATATCTATCGCCGTCATACCTGCGACACGTTCGCCTACGTGCCCATCGACGAGAACGTGTTCACCGTTTCCTTGATATCTTTTTTTTTTTTTGGACAAGCTATGTAGTAGATAGCAGAAGATAGTAACTACTAGTAGGTTTAGCCCTATCTAACGCGCTAATGCGAACCTTAGAACCTTAGAGGCTCTAAAACGTGTTTGCGCACACCCATCAGATGAGTACTAGTGTGGGACTCAAATGCCAACTTGAAGATTAGAACCTCCTACCTACTAAAAACCACGTTTCGATTTGTCCAGTTAGCTGGCAGGCCGCAGTGCCTCTTTTTGTTCAGGCATCTTTGATGACAATTATGTAATAGTTCATCTACAAACTCCTGGGTTCAACTTTTCAACTTCCCTCAGGGGATAGGTATGCTGAATATGCGTGGGGGTAATCCCCTAGTAGGTATGTATGAGGGCGGTGCCTTCTGGGTAAAGCGTGAGGAGGGTATTATCCAGGTATGCGTGAGGGGGTGTCTTTTTGGTATAAGCAGGGGTGCCTGGTGTGGGAAAAACCGCACCATGGTGGTGGTTGCAGTTCAACCCCCGTTTCATCTTGTTATATTATTGGAACCCGGTGGACCTGGCCGCGGCCGCGGGCCACCGGAAAAGGCTGATTTCCCAGTTCAGTTACAGTAAGTCCCCGATCAGCCGAGCATCCCACGGGCGATCAGCATGTCGTACGGAAGCTAGGAGAGGGACTACCCGAGGGACTATACATTGTTCATGTGCCTCCTGTTCTCTCAGCTTGGCGAACAGAACGTCAGCGTCCTTTCGCGAGCGGAGATGGCGGTTGTCAAGGTCCTGACTGCCTCGACGGCTCAAGATATATCCAATGCTTGCCATCTATGTACCCCACATCCTGCAAGCCTAGCACTATGCGAGCTGTACGCAAGTACGGGTATAGGTATAGGTGGCCCATTAATGGTGAATCAAATAAAGTCACAGCAATAACAGACATCCCGCAAATAGGAGCATAAAGATTTGAGCCGGTTTGGACTCACTCCAATAGCTGCGGTTTTATGTTCTATGAGTTTTATGATAAAAAGACCGATTCCCGGGAGCAGTGGTCCACGTGTCCCCGCCTGGCTCAACCACTGACTCATATGCATTTCGATCGGGACAACGTCAAGGGCATTCCAGGAATCATCAAGGGTCCTAGTCTTGGTCCTAGTTAGTGATATTCCTATCTCTCTATCTAGCGCGAGTCGCCGCGGGGCTGCGAGCCCAAAGGGGTCTGTTGCGATCAGCCCCGACCCGCAACGTATTGTGTCGCGAGGTTGCCTCAAATACTGTTTCTATCGTTTAAATCTGGGGTTTGTCCAGAGACCGTGGCTAAGGTTTGGTGGATATAGCGAAAAATAAATGCGTGCGCAGTGAAAGAAAAAGGCACACCATAAAAACGGACGCACACCGCTAATGCATGGCCTCCCCAGGTACCGACGTTGTTAACATGCCCACAACATAAAATACTTGAGTCGCAGAATACTAAAGGGTACCAGTGTAGAAGTATACGGTCAGGCGCTTTGGCCCACCGCAGAGTTCAGATTGGTTCCCCGAACAGGGCATCATGCAGTCCTTTTCTGGCATTGTCATGCCAGGATAATTGATAAGATGGCCGCAAACTGGAAGAGTAAAGTTTGGTTAGGAGTAGGAGAAAAAAGCTCATCGAAGA
The DNA here is from genome assembly GCA_021524915.1 of Lactarius akahatsu. Classification (NCBI taxonomy): domain Eukaryota; kingdom Fungi; phylum Basidiomycota; class Agaricomycetes; order Russulales; family Russulaceae; genus Lactarius; species Lactarius akahatsu. The sequence goes on along the minus strand of JAKELL010000173.1, from coordinate 12,992 downwards.
GAGATACGCATACAGCATTGCCACGCCCATTCGATACCCGCCACGACGTAACCCTGGGCATAGCACTCGTCGGTACAGTTTTCGACGCTCGTATTGGACGGACCACCTGGGATGTTGGTTATTGGGGAATCTAGAATCCTCTGACTATCCGAGTCACTGTTTACGAAAAACGCACAGAAACGTCACAAAGCCGCATTCAGACAAACGAGCAAGGCACGCGTGCGTACTTATAGCATCCCAGGTAATTCCACGGTCCAGTGGAGCTGGTTGGAACCAAGGTAGGTGGAGGCGGAAGAGGTGCACCACTCCAATAAAGGTTGAGCCGATTAGGGCCGCCACACATCTCAGTAGGATCACCGCCGCACGGTACATTGCAATCCGACTCCGTAGCGTTCATTGCAATTATGGACAAAACATTCCCGCAATCTGTAATTCGAAGTGTGTGATCAAAACAACGAATAAGAGCCGAACTCAGCCCGAAGTACAGCCTTCAGGAGACGTCGAGGAGTAAACTCACAACAGTCCTTGCCATTTTCAAGCCCGGCGTAAATTAGGCCTTCACTAATGCAATGGTTCACACACCATCCAGTCGTCATATCGTTCCTTGAGACTTCCCACGCTGTGAGCGTGAGTATGTCATCGTGGTCCCTGATGCAGAGTAAGCGTCAGGCCGTGGGCTCTCAATGGGACAGGTAGGATAAACGAACGTGATACATCCAAGCGAGGACCATCCTTGAGGAAGTGGGTCATCGCGAGGGCCAAGAGGAGTCCCGGATAATATCTGTGAATAAATTGATTATCGCGAGTGTCTACGTACACTCAGCTATATGCATACGGGCACGAAGGAAAGTAAAGCCGTTAATTGAAAGACCACAGGTAAAAAGTGTGTGAAGTGTATGACGCGCATCGAGAGGGGTGTGTGCATGAAGCTTGAGGGGTATGCAACGAGGTTCTTAAACCTTCAGGCCTTGGGACCGAGTAAGAGCTGGCTGTCCAGCTCAGTTAAAGCTTAACATTTAAGAGGGACATTGGAATGTATTTTCACATTTCCGGTTCGACACCGAGAAAAACCCGGAACCAAAAGGGGGTAGAATTAGCGGAATCCCGAATCTTCGTCTTTTCCCCTTTTCCCATACAAGTTGTGGAAGTACAAGCATTCAGGTAAGGACGAGGCTCTCACCTCTCTCATCGCAAGAAGGATAGCCTTGGATCATTTGTGTGCTCTGTTCAGCATTGATTTGAGACGTCCAAGTACCGGCCTTGATACCCCCGCCACATCTCGGGACAATCTATGGGGGTGAACCTTGGGATGAATATATAAATGGGTCCAAAAAAAAGAACCTTGGGGTGAACATCCGTTTTTTTGGCTGACACCGCTCGCTTCAGTTGACCCATGTGGTATCAAACATGTCCGGATTTCATCTCCACCATCTCAGTACAGCCTTTTTTAGAACGATGTGTTTAACGACAGAATCGATGAAAGATTTTGGGCAAGCGGAACCCCATCGGGAGAAATGTTGGGACTTATTGTAGATATTCTTTGTTTTGTAAATACAGTAACGAACGAAAGGAAATGATAAGGACAATCAAAAGGCTTATTTTCTAGGCATATCTCAGATAACAAGTTATCATTGTCGCCGCTTTCCAAAAATCATTTCGTCAAGGTGCCCATCACTTTGAAACGGCTGCAAAGGATCGCGTCTTAATCGACCAATTCGTGAAAGACCCCCTGACCTGTCCTCATTCATAGTATCTCCATTCTGTCCTTCAGGGTCCAGTGGCCAAGACACACCCGTTAGAGCTCTCTCACGGTTCTAGCCTGAGTCAAGCCCTTGGTCAAGCATGAGTACTTATAGCTCTCTAATCATTATAGACACCTTCTTGTGACTCCCTGAAATCGAACCATGTATTACCCTCTGTGTTCTTCGTCTGTTCCCCTCCGTCGGGTGTATCGCGACCCCCTTCTCTCGACGACATGCACATGAGGCACTCTTCAGATGCCGTCCCGTCAAAGTGGCACCGCCTAGGCCAACCTCTCGCCGTCAGCATCAGCCTCTGCGTCGCATTCAACTGCAGCGCGTGAATGCCTTGATTGGTGCACTTTTCCTGAGTCAGAAATCACAGGCATCCAAAACATGTATTCCCCACCAATCCTCCAAAAACGCATGTATGCATGTACTCATGTGCCTGCTGTTCTGGTGCACATAGCTATCCAAGTCCAAGGAGCAGCTCACTGAGCTTGTCATACTGCACCCAAAATACGCTCAAGCTGGTCTATTCTTGGCTTGGATGCTACTACGTCCCCCCCGCTTCAGTCTCGGTGACACACGGTGGAATCTCGCTGGCGATCACTGGCGTCTCCGCATCCAGGCCCACAATCTCCTCGGGCTCAATACCGCTTCGGGCACGTCGGGTTGAATTGGATCATGCTGCCTGCGCACCAGCGGGGCTAGCAAGGTTGGCATCTGTAGAGCCGGTGATGGCGCGATCATATCATATCGTCGCTTATACATGCGCTGGCTGTACAACACGTTCACGTACGTGAACGAGGATGCGCTCGCTGTTTCATGATATCTCTGGGACTATCCGAACCCGGCGGATCTGGCCGCGGGTCGCTGGAAACGGACGATTGGTACATCTCATGGTTCGGCTACCTCCCCGATCAGTCGAGCATCCCGCGGGCAATTAGCATGTTGTACGGCAAGCGGAGACGACGACGTACGGTCAAAGGGATCGCCTCGACGGCTCCGGAAATGTCCGCGCTCACCGAACCGCCACGCTTTCGCAGGTCCTTGGGTCGCTAGCTTTGACAGAATGACGGACTTGGTTCCGGAAATCGGCGCGAACCCTCCAACTGAGCTGAGGCCTCTCGAACTACTTTTGCGTCCAGCTACCAGCAGGAGGCTGTGTATACCTTCGTGACATTGGCGACCAGTACCATGGCCTCAGGTGCGTTCGCTTCCGCTATCATGTGACCGGATTTAACCTATCCTTACTTTGTCATCTGTGCGGCGCTTCACCGGCGCTTCATCCCTGACATAGTCGTGCAGAGGTAGAGATATCCGATCAATGGCAAAAAATATTGACGGATGGCACAAACTGCTAGATGCCCGTGCGACTACCACTTCTATGGATTAACCGCCAAATCCGCTATCGCTGGATGCCATCCCGTGCGTTCCACCTGACTTATTTCCTCTTCACTTTCTACCATTGCCGACTCATGACTCCGCAGGTCACAGGCCCCGGGACGCCGGACTTCCAGAGTCTGAGACCGCGGCCGCGGGGCCTACTTGATAATCTCGCTCCAACCCCAGCAAACCAAACTTCTCGCCGGCAGGGTGATATTTGCAAAGGGATTTGCTCCAAGCTTTGAGGGAGGCAACGACGTTCTTAAAGTTCGCTGAGCCCGGCAGAAGCCATCTAGGTCATCTCAATTGGCTCTCGGTTGGATATACAGAAAGGCTGCAGCATAACTTTTTTACACCCTGCGCGAAGACACTTCCCGGAGGTAAGGCGTTGGGTAAGGCGACAAGTCAAAAGTGCGCGGACCGGAGATCCCTGGACCGTTATAAGATCAAGTCGTAATCTCATGTACCACCTAACAGGATAATCTACCTTCTGACTGGGGCAGCTGTCGTGCAGACGGTATTTTCCTGTAGCCCACACGACCATCACCACATGCAAACCAAAGTTTAAATGAGAAAAAAACTCAGAGGAAACCCTGTGGAGTGTTAAAAGATTTCTAAAGTTTACTTCCCATTAAACTTTGAATGGAGAGTTTAAATCTTCCTGAAATAAAATTTCATGGAAAAAATTGTTAAACTCTCCATTTGTGAGAAAGTCATGTGACATGTACACATATGCTGAGCAAAAACAGGCACACAAACTCCCATGTTATGTGTCACATGTCACATGACTTTCTCACAAATGGAGAGTTTAACAATTTTTTCCATGAAATTTTATTTCAGGAAGATTTAAACTCTCCATTCAAAGTTTAATGGGAAGTAAACTTTGGAAATCTTTTAACACTCCACAGGGTTTCCTCTGAGTTTTTTTCTCATTTAAACTCTGGTTTGCATGCAGTGCATCAGTCTACTCTCACTATCACCAATCTTATGTACTCACATACAGTCTACAGCCCACAGATCATGACGGTATGGTTATGTGAGTCATAATGGGAGTATCATAGTATGATACGGGTTCAGACTATATCTCAGGATACCAGGTGGTTGAGGGGTGCAGCTGACTTGGACCACTGCCGTGCGTGCAGGGACGAGGTGTGAATCTGCCAAATCATGCATTGTAGCGATCAAGTCTATGAATACACGAAGGTGTCATGGTGTGTGTGCGAGAGGGGGGGATACGTCACATACATGCGCATGCAAGAGTCGTGCCCACTATGTAATCAAGAAAGGTAGACACACGTCATGGTCACTGGCGGTCCCTCGGAGGCTCTCAACTGATGCTATCTGGGTACGCTTCCACGCAGAGCCTGACAAACATCATTGTGCTCAGGTGACTGCATTCACTTCGTAGGGTTCACCTATGGCAAAGTGACGCAGTGCCACAGCCACTATGGATGGGCACGGGGAACAGAATGGCTTATCCCACTTGCTTGGTGGTGGGTGGAGTTCCTCGTGATCATATCTCACGGCATTTGCCAATACTACCAAACCTACCCACGTGAATCTCTGCGACATTTTCTTTCCCTGCCTTACTCCTTGCTACTACTATATGATCTGCCCATTGCTTCTTGCCACATCTATCAATGTTCTGGATCTATTTTTTCTCCTGAATTTGACCCACCAGCCAGATGTGCACAGGTTTGTGCACTGGCATACTGTGCAGGTTCATGTGGTCCTTGACTCTGAGGCACTAGCGTGAGACTTGAATCTCTCTAGTCTTTATAGGGAGGTGGCTGTGGAAAGATGAGGTACAAGCAAGAAACATACACTATCTCAGAGAAATTGATGCTACAGAGCAAGCAAAGCAAATGAAACCGTCACCACTCCTGCCCAAGGATATCTCATGGATATGGGGCTCCTCACTTCGTTTCTACCTCAGATGACACTGGTCATATCGAGCATGATGATGACTTGGAATTGACCAGATGGTCCTGGCTCCAGGCAGATCGTGCTCACATATGTGTTACGATTCGGATCGATCGGCGCCTCGGGCCGGGAAGTGGACACTGACGCGTCGACTATGACATCGCCGTCAGCAGAATATCGTCATGGACTTATAGGATCAGTCAGCCGGGTAAGCTCCGGCACATGTGATTGTACGATAACGGATCGGATCTTGTCGTGACTCATACTAGAATAGCTGTACTAGGGTTCACGGTACTTACGCTATTTGCTAGTTAGTATTCGAGCGGCGCTTCAAAGCCCGCGCGTAACTGTATAAGTAGACGAGCGCGAAGACCAAGAACGGCATCTTGGTCTTCTTCCAATACCACTACCATTCACTCGTCTCTAGCTAAGAGGTCTTCCCCCTCTTAAGTGAGTGTCCGGCATATCCCTCAGAGACCAGGGGATCTCCGTGACTTACCCTTTGACTGTCCCTTCGTGGATCAGTGGAATATCCCGCCGACATCGCAGCATACCAAGTCTTCCTGTATCGCAACGACCGAGTAGCGTCCCCTTACCATTCGTTCTACATCATCGATAGCGTCACGTGGGCTCACGCTCAGTACATCGATCACATCCCAGCAGGAGTACCACAACTCGAAGATCTTCACGCATACTTCGGAAGAGACGAGAGCCTCCAACCTCATCCGGCCTTCTACGCAGACACCTTCGCCAACCACAACTATCGACGCATAAGGATCGCCACCAAGCAAGAAGCCTAAGTCAGGCAAACGTCCGTGGTAGACGTAACATTAAGACCAAGATCCCACCGTGGCCAATCCTACAACCAAAGATCTTTGGGTCCCATTCAGACCCTACTACATCGACAGAAGAGGAGATCGCAACGTCCCAAAGAGATACTTGGGATCCGCATTTTGGAAAGACGACGCAGAGACACCAGGCTACGTTACCTACTACTTCGATCGACAGAATAACGCGCAACTCATCCCAGTAGAATTTAACTTCGACAACTACTGTTGGGTAGAAGTTCGTTGGGACGCCGGAAGGGAGAAACTCCAAGTAACCAGACCAGCAAGCTCAATCCTCAATCTAGATATCCAACAATCAGAAGTTGTTACCAGAGACCAGTGGGGAATAATCGACGGAGAGAACGAAGAACCCCTCAGATCCCCAACACCCAAGACACCCGCACCATCACCATCAATCAAGAGCAACCCAGAAGAGATCGTCATCAGAGACGAACAAGAAGAGGAGCAGTTGAAACAAATCGCTGAGTTGATCCCCACTGATATGTCCACAACTATCCCAACCATGGCCGCAGCCCGAACAGCCCTACTGGGCAAAGAACCCAAGGAATACCAGCCACCCCCTGGAGGACCACCTGACGGAGGAGGAGGAGCACCACCCGGAGGCGACCCAAGCGACAACCCACAAGATGACCAAGCGGGCATACCAACATTTACAATGCCCGATACCGACAAATTCATCGGAAAGGAGCCCAAAATCTTTACCGGAAACCGTGACGAAGCAGAAGCATTCCTCGCCCAATGGAACCGGTTCGCAGGAGTTAACGCCGCCAACAAAAGCCTCAAGGTCCCCTACATCAAAGCAATGATGTTCCTCACTTACATCCAAGGACCACTAGTCGACGAATGGGCGACAGAAACAGCCAAATGGCTCGACGCACAGGCCAACAGGAACGACCCATGGCTCTGGGCAGGAGTAGAACTCGCATTCAAAGGACAATTCCGAGACAACCTGGAAAAGGACCGCGCAAGAGTGGAACTCGACAAGGGGTTCAAAATGATGAACGAGGACATTGACAGCTACGTCACTAAATTCGAAAAACTAGTCCGACAGGCTGACTACCGGCTGGACGAACCACTCGTACTCGACAAGTTCACAAGGGGCGTTCCCCTTAAGCTATACCAAAACGCCTATCAATTCCACAATCCGCGCAGCTACTCCCAATGGAAGAGCGTGCTCATCGAACAACAGAAGAGGTACCTACACATAAAAGCCAGAGAAACCGGCTTTGGAAGGCAGCCACAAATAAGGCAACAACCCCGCCCAAACCAGCCGCTCCGATTCCAACCACCGCAACGACAAGGGAACCAACAAGGGTGGCAGCAATACCGCAACCACCCAGACGCAATGGATACCACCCCCGGAAGGATCAGAGCAAGGGTCGCGGAAATCGGAGACGTAAATAGAAACCACCCAGAAAACCCCAGAGACTGGACCCCAGGAGGAAGACCTCCGTTCCCACCAAGAGGCGGATTCATGCAACAAAGGGGAGGAGGACGTGGAGTCCTGAACATAAGGGACGTAACCTGTTACAACTGTAACCAGAAGGGACACTTCTCACGAGATTGCAACCAGCCACGAAGAGCGCGAGGAAGAAGCGCATACATCGAAGAAGTTCCCACCGCACCGCAAAGTGTGGCCGAGGAACCTCTCATCGACCTGGACGAACCAGTCCAAGGCAACAGAGGCGCCGCCAGCTCTCAAGTAGGCGACCTGCTGACTCAAGTTGTGGCACTACCGGAGGAACAAAGGGGAATGTTTATGAGGGAAATGATGGGGAGGCAGGATTTTCCGAGCGCCTGAACCCAGCGGCCTGGGTGAGGGCTTTAAATTGTAACTCAACGTTTATCACGCACTATCGATCTATGCACGTTCCAGTTTCGATTCGCACGAGTTACTTCATGGCCGACAAAAGAGCACTAGTGGACTCCGGAGCCACTCACAACTTCATACACCCGGACTTCGTCAGAAGAATGCATCTGGGAACCAAAGAACTGCCAAACCCGCGTAACATATGGAACATCGACGGAACACACAACAAAGGGGGAAAAATCACCCATTACGTCGACTTAAACATACAAACTGATGGAAAAATTAAAACCATCCAGTTCCTGATTACCAACGTAGGAGGGGAAGACATCATCCTTGGCTACCCCTGGCTAGCAACATTTCAACCACGGATACAATGGGCTACTGCCACCATGGACACGAAACAGTACCCCATCATCATACAAACCACCAATCCCAACAAACCACCGACCCAAGCAATTGTCCAAGAAGAACTTCGAAGCATCATCACAAAAATGCAGGATGACGAACGAACACAAGCCTTCGAAGAACTAGAAGAGACAATCCCAATACACCTACGAACGACGGCAACCGACTTGGCAATTGCAGCACACGAAACAACGGAAAAGAAGGAACTCCCGGAGGAATACAAGAGACATGCGAAGGTATTCAGCGAGGAGGAATCCCATCGATTCCCACCATCCAGACCCTGGGATCACGCCATCGACCTTAAGCCAAACGCCCCAGACCACATCAACTGCAAAGTCTACCCACTCAATCAAACGGAAGACAAAGCCCTGGAGGAATTCTTAGACGAACAATTGGCAAAAGGATACATCAGACCGTCTAAATCACAGTACGCAGCCCCTTTCTTCTTCGTCAAAAAGAAGGACGGAAAACTACGCCCGGTGCAGGACTACAGAGAACTCAACGCATGGACCATACGCAACCAATATCCCCTACCACTCATACCTCAGCTAATCGCAGACCTCAGTGGGGGATGGATATTCTCGAAATTCGACGTCCGGTGGGGATATACCAACATCAGAATCAAACCCGGCGACGAACACAAAGCGGCATTCAAAACCAAACGAGGATTCTTCGAACCCCTGGTAATGTATTTCGGGATGACGAACGCACCGGCAACTTTCCAAGCTATGATGAATTGGACCTTCGCTCCTCTCATTGAACACCACGAGAAGAAAGGAACTATTATTCGGGTATACATGGACGACATCGGAGTAGCCACGGCTACAACGAAAGAAGCACATACGGAAGCCATCCACGACATCCTAGACCTACTGGAACAAAACGATCTCTATCTCAAACTGGACAAATGCACATTCCACTCAGACACCCTCGATTACCTGGGGGTAATCATTAAGAAGGGGGTGATTCGCATGGACCCTGTCAAAATCTCCGGAATCCGCGAATGGCCGACCCCCAAAAACGTCAAACAGGTATGGTCATTCCTAGGATTTTGCAACTTTTACCGCGCTTTCATCCGAGGTTTTGCCAATCACGCACGACCACTCAACAAACTCACACGCAAAGACACGGAATGGCAATGGGGAACAGAACAACAGACAGCGTTCGACAAGCTCAAAACCCTTGTAACGGAAGAACCAGTACTCAAACACCCGGAACTAGACAAACCATTCGAACTAGAAGTCGATGCCTCGGGATACGCAGTGGGAGCAGTACTACTCCAACGCGATAAGGACAACAAACGACACCCGATCGCCTACTACTCCAACACCCTCAACGCAGCAGAAAGGAACTACGACATCTACGACCTGGAACTGTTAGCCATCGTCAAGGCACTGAGGAACTGGAGACCCTACCTTGCCAGATCACCCCACAAGATCAAAGTATTCTCCGACCACATGAACCTGCAATACTGGAGATCCCCACAGAAAATAAGCAGACGGGTAGCAAGGGAAGTACTGGAACTCTCCGAGTACGACATAGAAATTCACCACATCAAGGGAACGGCGAATGGGAGAGCGGACGCCCTATCAAGGAGACCCGACTACGACCAAGGAGAGCATGACAACGAACAAATCACAGTGCTCCCGGACCACATATTCGTCAGAGCTGCAACAATCGACACAACGGACAACCCAACATGCATGAGCACGACGATCTCTGTGGAAGAAATGCAACCCACGTACCCAGTATACACCCAGGACAACAACATCATCACGAAATGGGTAGACCCCCATAAACTCAAACGCATCAAAGACACCTGGTACAAGGAAGGGCGAAGGGTAGTCACAGGCGACGCCCACGAACGAAAGCGTATTATACAAGCCCACCACGACACCCTCGCGTACGGACACCCGGGAATTAACCGAACCATCAAACTAATCGAAAGATACTACTGGTGGCCAGGACTCCGGCAAGAGGCACAGGATTACGTCAAAGGGTGCGCCGACTGTCAACGAATCAAAGTCAACAACAGGCCAACACGCGCGCCCCTGCAACCAATATTCCCAAAACCGGAAGCAACCCCATTCGAAGTCATAGCCCTAGATTTCATCACCAAATTACCCCAATCAAACGGCTGCGACTCCATACTGACAGTAACGGACCACGACTGTTCTAAAGCGGCAATATTCATTCCGTGCCTAGAAGAGATTAGCACAGAAGGAACGGCAGCCCTGTACGTGACACATGTTTTCCCCAGGTTCGGACTGCCAGCGCGCATCATTAGCGATCGAGACCCCAGATTCGCGTCAAAGTTCATCCGCGAACTGTGCCGAATACTCGGTATAGAACAAAACATCTCCACCGCATACCACCCCAGAACTGACGGCCAATCGGAACGAACCAACCAATGGCTAGAACAATACCTAAGGTTCTGGGTCAATGAACGACAGGATGACTGGACACAATACCTACCAATGGCAGAATTCACGCATAACAACTGGCCCAACGAATCAACCAAGGAATCCCCGTTCAACGTCCTCATGGGGTACAACCCACGCGCCGATTGGACCGATCGACCATCCCCTATTCCGCAAGTGGCACTACGAGCGCAGCAATTCAAAGAGGCTAGGACACGCGCCCAGGAACTGATGATCAAAGCGCAGCAGGGCTGGATCAAACACAAGGACACCCCAAAATACCAAATTGGGGACCTCGTATGGCTCGAAGGGCGCCACCTACGTACCAACCAACCAACGGCAAAACTCGCGCCCCGAAGACATGGACCCTTCCAGATCATCCAGGTGATGTCCGCAGTCAATTACCGTCTAGAACTTCCCACGCAGTGGAGCATTCACCCAGTATTTCACACGGACCTCCTTACTCCGTACAAAGAAACTCCCACACATGGACCAAACTATCAGCGCCCACCACCGGATCTGGTAGACGGAGAAGAAGAATACGAGGTCGAGAAGATTCTAGACTCCCGGCGATTCGGCAGAACAAGGAAGTTGCAATATTTGGTCAAATGGCGTGGATACCCGGACTCGGACAACCAGTGGGTCTCCAAGGATGACGTATTCGCTGATGAAGCAATTCGGGAATTCAAACGTTCAAACCCCGCCAGAGAAACACATATAAGCGCAGGGAAATCCCAAGAGACGTCCCCATCTCCTTCACCCACTCTCCTACATACTCATGTCCTCATCCCCAGTCCAAGTTCACTATGTCCTCGACGACCTACTCCCAGTCTCAGTACAACCTACCCTCATCGTTCAAAACGCGCCACCATCACCCCTGTCGCTTCCCCAGTCCATTCACGACGGAGACGGTCGTCCACCTACCCCCATACCACCCCTCGTTCCTTCACCAACCACTACAAGAGTTGGTTCAAGAGATCCTTCGCCGACACACATGTCAACGACCACGGGACCCGATACGGACGAGGCTCAGGTTCAAGAGGACCGGGACTTCGACCGGTACCTATCAGAGGAACATTGCCCTCTACACCAACACCTCGTCTACGGCAACCACCTCACCACCACGCACAACGAAACCCCTCCGCTATGCACCACGGACGGGGAGCCCATCCGTATGCCGCAAGATCCTCGACCCAAGGTCTGCATCTATCGTGCGGAAGAACACAGCCCGATTTCCAGACGCCAAGTGGAGACTCCTCCACCCCTCGGGTTCAGACACAACAGGGGAGTACACTATATCCCTTTCCAGATCCGCGATGCTCAGGACCGGCTGCACCCAGCTCAGTATACGCAGCTCATCCTTACGGCGGACCCATTCGTCCTCGCCTACAGGAGGGGCAGCGACCAGCAGTACGGGAAGCCAGTGCACGCCGCCCCCAACTACGACTATCCCCGAGACACCGCGTACTGCGACGACGACCTGATCTTTTTAGATCAGCGCAGCATCATGCGGGAATTGGTGGACCGCGCCCTCACGGGCATGAAGGATCTCACGCTGATGGCAGAGGTCCATCGATACCGCTGCGCCCAAGCGGGAGTAGAGGCGAAGGAGTCAGAGTTGGCGAGGCTCACAGAGGAGTTAGACAAGGTCGCCAGGGTGCGACGGGAGTGTGTGCTCCGCTTGCAGCGCGCAAATGCGATCACGCGCATCGAAGCGGAGAGGGACTCTTATCGACCAGGTTTGGAGGCGGGGCAGCAAGTTGCGGAGCAGAGGGAGGCAGCCCAGCGGGGTCGAGCTGGGGCTCGACCGTAAGAAGGGGGTGATGTTACGATTCAGATCGATCGGCGCCTCGGGCCGGGAAGTGGACACTGACGCGTCGACTATGACATCGCCGTCAGCAGAATATCGTCATGGACTTATAGGATCAGTCAGCCGGGTAAGCTCCGGCACATGTGATTGTACGATAACGGATCGGATCTTGTCGTGACTCATACTAGAATAGCTGTACTAGGGTTCACGGTACTTACGCTATTTGCTAGTTAGTATTCGAGCGGCGCTTCAAAGCCCGCGCGTAACTGTATAAGTAGACGAGCGCGAAGACCAAGAACGGCATCTTGGTCTTCTTCCAATACCACTACCATTCACTCGTCTCTAGCTAAGAGGTCTTCCCCCTCTTAAGTGAGTGTCCGGCATATCCCTCAGAGACCAGGGGATCTCCGTGACTTACCCTTTGACTGTCCCTTCGTGGATCAGTGGGAATATCCCGCCGACATCGCAGCATACCAAGTCTTCCTGTATCGCAACGACCCGAGTAGCGTCCCCTTACCATTCGTTCTACATCATCGATAGCGTCACGTGGGCCTCACGCTCAGTACATCGATCACATCCCAGCAGGAGTACCAACAACTCGAAGATCTTCACGCATACTTCGGAGAGACGAGAGCCTCCAACCTCATC
>JAKELL010000172.1:0-102876 GCA_021524915.1 Lactarius akahatsu | reverse complement strand
GTGGGCGGAGTGGAATGAATTTACTGAGGCTGTAGGTGATGGTGAGGCGTACACCGGGGAGGGGATCCGGTCTTGTTCAGACTGGGTGTCCGGGTGCACGTGCAGCGATGCCGAAGCAGAGGCTGTAGTCTGGGGTGGTGTGATAGATGCCTGTCTCCTCCTAAAGAGACGACGGAGTCGGGTTCGAACGTTCGCAAGTATGCGAGGCAGTTTGGAAGTATGAGGAGGTGGATTTAGACGACGGGATACAACGAGCGCGAAACGCTAACTCGAGGATGAATGGAGTGCCCTATCAAGCGAGACCAATACACAGTGATTGTTTCACACTGCGCGAGGCTGCGGCGATAAAGGGACACTCAGGAATAATGAAGGGTTATGTGTAGAGCTACAAGGCTGTCTGCCTCAGTCTTCTCGACCTGTTGGCTGCCTCTCACGCCGAAGCGCTCTCAAACTTTTCTGGTTGGTACGCGTACAGCTGTCGCAGGCTAGGCCTGGCTGGCTCAATGTCTAACTGCAGCTTATCTGGCGTGGTGACCAGTTCTGCAGCCAGTACCCAGAGGCGTCTACTGATGACCAGATAGACCCAATAAAGGCAAGCACAATGTATGCCGGTTTTACGGACACTACAGTTGTACCACAAATGCACAGATTCTGCTTACGGACTTCCCCAGGCAAAGAGTGAGGTAGATAACACAAGGGACTGATGGTCGTCAACCACCTAGAGGGAAAGTGATAAAACTGGTGAGCGTGATGCTCAAGAGAGTGTAAAGGAACTTGTCCTAATGTAGCGGTATGACACCTCGCTACGTTGAGTCCAAGTGTGAGGTATAAGGTGAACCGTCAGGTGAGCACACTCAACCCGAACGCGGAGATAAATCACGCGCTAAGCGTGCTGTCAATGCGGAGAGGACTAGAACTCGGATCCTTTACACAAGGATAAACAGTCAGTGATCACGCAGTGGCACGCTGAGTGGAGAACCAAGAGGACAAGTTCAGATTGGAGAGTAAGGAATACAAGGGAGATACGCACCTGAGTGGAGAACCAAGAGGACAAGTTGGTTCCACTCAGGACGCTACAGGAGGGTTTATATACGCTACTGTGGCTGAGCTTGAACTGAGTCTAAACACTATTACTAAGTGTACAGTAAGACTCCATGACTCAGGAGCTGACGCGTCGTGTCTAATAATAGCGCTATCTATTGTGCTGACTGATGCACTAGTCATAGTGCTGACGCGATGCCTTATCTTGCTGAGTAAAACCTAATACAGCGAGTAAGCGTAAACTACTAAGCGAAGTCTAGAACTATCTAGAAGGTTCCTTCCTTATCTACCAATCGTGTGAGTCCGTACGTAAATGGAAATGTGACCGGATTAGGTTGTCCGTTAAGGGTGCAACTATCCCAGGGTCACGTGCTCAGAGGTGCACATGATGGCAGCATGTGACTAACGATATCTCGTACTTCGGCCCTCTATATCTTCCCCAGATAATTCCGTAAAAATACAGAAAAATAGGGAAAATAATATACGCGTCCATGACACGGGGTCCATGCGAGTCACCCCCTTTTCAAGAATTACCCCCAGGTAATCCATTCGCGGTTGGTGGAAGGTGCATTTGGACGGTTTGAAGTATAAGTCATGATCCAGTGCTACTTGAAGTACTGCGCATACGGCGTCGATGTGCGCTTGAAGGCCTGCGTGTTCGAGTGTTGCGATTCCGATGTCGTCCATGTAGACCCGGATGATCGTTCCCATTGCCGCAAAAATGCGAATCGTATCGCCTAAGATGTCGTTCATCATGTTTTGGAACGTTGCCGGTGAGTTTGTAAGTCCAAAGTACATGACGAGGGGTTCGAATAATCCGTATTTCGTTTTGAACGCGGCCTTGTGTTCATCGCCCTCTTTGATCCGTATGTTGTTGTACCCCCAGCGGACGTCGAGTTTGGTGAATATGTGTCCGTTTCCGAGGTCGTTGATGAGTTCCGTCATGAGAGGTAGTGGGTATTGATTGCGCACCGTACAGGCGTTGATTCGCCGGTAGTCTTGTACCGGTCTCAGCTTTCCGTCCTTTTTCTTGATGAAGAAGAATGACGAGGCGTAGGGTGACTTTGAGGGTCGGATGTATCCTAGCTTGAGTTGTTCGTCCAGCCATTCGCGTAGCTGTCCGTCTTCGTCTTGTGACATTGGGTAGACTTTGCAGTCGATACTAGGGGGTGTGCCCGGTTTGAAGTCAATCGCGTGGTCCCAAGGTCGTGATGGTGGGAATCGGTGGGATGCTTCTTCGCTGAAAATTTTCGCGAAGCGTTGATATGGTTCTGGGAGCGCTTCCACGACGGTGTTTTGATTGGCCGCAATGGCTAGTTCAGTGGCTGTGGTACGTATTTGGCATTCCTCTTCGAGTTCTTGGACGATATCTTCTGCTTCGTCTTGAGTCATTGTATAGGCAATGGTCGTCTGCGTTTCTGCCGGGTTGATTGATCGTAGTACCACCGGAAGGGTGTCTTCGTGTATGGTGGCATGCGCCCAGCTGATAGTTGGTTCGTAGGTAGCTAGCCACAGGTATCCGAGGACTAAGTCCTCGTTTCCTATGTCGGTGACCAGGAACCTCATGACCTTCGAAACGCCGTTGGTCTGGACATCTAGGTCGATGAAGTGCGTGATGGACCCAGCTTTATTTTCTGTGTTGTCAATGTTCCAAATTTTCTTTGGTTTCTCAAGGGTTTGTAACCCGAGGCCCATGCGTTTGGCGAACGCGGGTCTTATGAAATTGTCGGTGGCTCCTGAGTCAACGAGCCCTTTGATATCGGCCATAGAGTAACTTGTGCGAATCGAGACTGGAATTCGAAGCGAACGATAGCGAGTCATGATTACAGAGTTACAATTGACTGCCCTCACCCAGGCCGATGGGTTCAGGCGTCCTGAAAACCCTCTTGGGTCCAGAGATCCTTGAATACGAGGTCCTTGACCTCGTCACTAGCTCCCCTCAGTGTTTCCATCCATCCCTTAGCTTGTTCTTCGGGCGTGGTTTCTGTGCGTCGTGCCGTTACTGGTTCTTGGCCGTAGTAATCCGTTTCCACACTGCGACTCGTGCTCGTGCGTGGTTGGAACGGTTGCCTTGGCTTCCTAGGGCGTGTGCAGTCGCGTGAGAAGTGGCCTGGGTTGTTACAGTTGTAACATATCACTTCCCTCATGTCGCGGCGTGGCCCGCTTCCCCGATTCTGTCCTGGTCCTCCTCTTGGTGAGAAAGGCGGTCGCTGGTTTCCGCGGTTTGGATCGCCTACTTCTGCGAGGCGTGCGCGTGTTCTATCCGCCGATGTATCCATGGTGTTCGGATCATAGCGCGGTGGTGGAAACCTGGGCGGTGCCCATTGCGGGGCGTATCCTCGGTTCTGCTGAGGCCGTGGTGCTGGGGTGTTGCGGGGTGTGGCGGTGAGCCCTAGTCGCGCGCGTAGGTGGATGTATTGTTTTTGCCTGCGCAGTGCTGCTTCCTTCCACTCGTTGAAGGTTTGTGGGTCGTCCAGTTCGTATATTTTGGTGAATAGGGCTCTCGGGAGGCCCGCCGTGAATCGGTCCAGTGTTTGGCGGTCGTTGAGGCGATAGTCAGCCTTCCGCGCCAGTTGTTCGAAATTGGTGACGTACGAGTCAATATCGTCGCCAACCATCTTAAACCCCTTAGCCAGCGTTGCTTGCGCCTGCTCCTGCTCGAGTACGTTCGAGAATCGGTCCGAGAACCCAGCCGTCAGGGTGTCCCATAAGAATGGGTCGTATCGGCTTCGTCCCTGGTGTAGCTCGTTGTTGAGCCACTGGAGAAATCCGAGCGTCCAGTTGGATACTCGGGGACCTTTGATGAAGCCTAAGAACAGCAAGCATCGCCGATAGACGTTGGTCATGATCGGCGCCTCTGAATTTTGTCCCCAGTATATGTGCCACTGCGTGAGGAATGACTCGTACTCATCTCTGTTTCCATCGAATATAGTTGGGGTTTCTCCCACCAACTTGTCTGACGCGTGTGGTGCTCCCAGCGCTGGTCCTACTGCCGGCGGTGGTGGTGGTGGTGGTCCTCCACCAAACGGATCTCCTCCACCTCCTCCTCCAAATTGCGGCTGTCTTCCTCCGCGCGACGGTCTTCCGTCTCCAGGTGGTCCTTGACCAAAGGGTCCTCCGGGTCTTCGGGGTGGTGGAGGTCCTCCTGCTGCCCGGTGGTGGGTCGGGGACATCTGGTCCTACCTGCTCTGAAGATAGCCGCGTCGTCTGCGGTCATGCGGTGTCCCGTTGTTGGGTTAATGGGGCGTAAGTAGGATTCTGCTTCTTCAGTGATCCTTCTGGCCTCTTCGAGGGCTAGGTCTTCTTGGATGATTGTTGCTGTTGCCATATCTGCGGGTGGGCGTACTTCGATGTTTTCAGGTTCGTTGATGCGTAGGGACTCAGCTGTCTGTATTATTTCTCCTACTTCGGACTCTTCGTTGTCGTCGGTTTCTTCGTCGTCCCCGCTAGTCTCGGATGGTGCGGGGGTTCTTGGTTCGGATGTGCTGGGTTCTTCTTCGGGTTGTCCGTCTATGCGTCCCCACTCTTCACGTGTGGGTAGGTTTCTTGCGTCGATATCGCAGTTGTAGTTTCTTCCTGCGGGTCGTACTGCGTCGTATCGGTTGTCTACGGGGTTCCAAGTAATCTCAACCCAACACAAATTGTCAAAGTTGAACTCAACGGGGCGGTATCGGGTTGGCCCCGATGCGAAGTCCACGAAGTACCCTGTCTCTCCTCGGTATTCTCTCCACCTAGCGGCTCCTAGGAATTGTGTTGGTACGTTGCGGTCTCCTCGTCGTTCGAGGGAATAAGTTTGGAAATTTCTCCACTGATCTCGAGTTGTGAACGCCACGATGAAGGGATCTTGGTCTTAATGTAACGCCACCACTGGCGTTAGTCCGACTTGGACGCGAAAGGGCGTTCACGACTTAGCAGAATATCCCTTCGAGGTCACGTGACCTAATCACGAGATACACAGGCGCTTATGGGCACGTGATCTGAGCGTACACTAGGGCAAGTCGTGCCACTAGGTAATCCGATGTTTCGCAGAAAGACGACTTGCTCGGACAGAGACAAGCGAGGCACACGTGAGAAGACGAGTAGAGGTGGTGAATTGAAGAAGACCAAGATGGCGAATCTTGGTCTTATCGAGCCACTATTTATACATATATGAGGCAGCTTTGAAGCTCCTCCCGAATCTGTACGACGAATAGCGTATGTAGCTCGAACCCTACTACAACTATCCTAGTGTTGACTCATGCCTAGACTGGCATGTGATTGTGCTACGCGCTGACTGATCTATCTGTCCATGACTCATTACTACTTACTATCGTGGTCATATCCGTTTAGTAAGTGTCCGTTCCCGCGGCCGTGACAGCCTACCTTGCGGGATCCCCACACAAAATCAAGGTATTCTCCGACCACATGAACCTGCAGTACTGGAGATCCCCCCAAAAGATAAGCAGACGGGTGGCAAGGGAAGTGTTGGAACTCTCTGAATACGACATAGAGATTCACCACATCAAGGGAACAGCAAACGGAAGAGCTGACGCCTTATCAAGGAGGCCCGACTACAATCAGGGAGAACATGACAATGAACAAGTCACGGTACTCCCTGATCATATATTTGTCCGAGCTGCAAACATCAACACCACGGAAAACCCGACACGCATAAACCCGGAAATCACAGTGGACGAAATGCAACCCACACACCCAGTATACACCCAGGACAACGACATCATCACGAAATGGGCAGACCCACACAAACTCAAGTGCATCGAAAATACGTGGTACAAAGAGGGACGAAGAGTGGTTACAGGAGACGCTCACGAACGAAAGCGTATGATACAAGCCCACCATGACACACTCGCCTATGGACATCCCGGAATCAACTGAACCATCAAATTAATCGAAAGGTACTATTGGTGGCCAGGCCTTCAGCAGGAGGCACAAGACTACGTCAAGGGATGCGCTGACTGTCAGCTGAATCAAAGTCAACAACCGACCAACACGTGCCCCCCTACAACCCATATTTCCCAAACCAGAAGCAACTCCGTTCGAAGTCATAGCACTGGACTTCATCATGAAACTACCCCAATCAAATGGCTGCGACTCCATACTGACAGTGACAGACCATGACTGCTCTAAAGCAGCGGTGTTCATCCCATGCCTGGAAGAAATAAGCGCAGAAGGAACTGCGGCCCTGTACGTGACACATGTTTTCCCTAGATTCGGACTGCCAGCACGCATCATTAGTGATCAGGATCCAAGATTCGCGTCAAAATTCACCCGCGAACTATGCCGAATACTCGGAATCGAGCAAAACATTTCCATGGCGTACCACCCCAGAACTGATGGCCAATCGGAGCGGACCAACCAGTGGCTAGAGCAATACCTAAGGTTCTGGGTCAATGAGTGACAAGATGACTGGACGCGATACCTACCAATGGCGGAATTTACGCACAACAACTGGCCGAATGAATCTACCGAGGAATCCCCTTTCAATGTCCTCATGGGGTACAACCCACGTGCTAATTGGATCGATCGACCTTCTCCTATCCCACAAGTAGCGCTGCGGGCGCAGCAGTTCAGAGAAGCTAGAACGCGCGCCCAGGAACTGATGATCAAAGCACAGCAGGGGTGGATCAAACACAAGGACACCCCAAAATACCAAATCGGAGACCTCGTGTGGCTCAAAGGACGCCACCTATGCACCAACCAGCCAACCGCAAAACTCGCGCCAAGAAGGCACGGCCCGTTCCAGATCGTCCAGGTGATGTCCGCAGTCAATTACTGCCTAGAACTTCCCACACAGTGGAGCATCCATCCAGTATTTCACACAGACCTTCTGACTCCGTACAAAGAAACTCCCACACACAGCCCCAATTATCAGCGCCCACCGCCGGATTTGGTCAATGGAGAAGAGGAATACGAAGTCGAGAAGATTCTAGACTCTCGGCAGTTCGGCAGGACAAAGAAACTGCAGTATTTGGTCAAATGGCGCGGATACCCGGACTCGGACAACCAGTGGGTCTCCAAGGATGACATGTTTGCTGATGAAGCAATTCGGGAATTCAAACATTCAAACCCCGCCAGAGAAACACATATAAGCGCAGGGAAAATCCAAGAGACATCCCCATCCTTCCCTCTTCCTCTCACACATACTCATGTCCTCTCCTCGAGTTCAAGTCCACTATGTCCTCGACGACCTACTCCCAATATCAATCCAGCCTACCCTCATCGTTCAAGACGTGCCACCATCACCCCTGTTGCTTCCCCAGTCTGTTCACGGCGGAGGAAGTCGTCCACCGACCCCCGTACCATCCCTTCTTCCTTCGCCAACCTCTACCAGAGTTGGTACAAGAAATCCTTCGCCGACCAACATGTCAACGACAGCTCAACCCAATACGGACGAAACTGCGGTTCAAGAGGACCGGGACTTCAACCGGTACCTATCAGAGGAACATTGCCCTCTACACGAACACCTCACTTACGGCAACCACCTCACCACCACTCACAACAAAACCCTGCCGCTATGCACCACCGATGGGGAGCCCATCCTTATGCTGAAAGCTGCTCAACCCCAGATCCGCCACTATCGTGCGGAGGAACACAGTCCGGTTTCCCGACATGAAGTGGAGACTCCTCCACCCGTCGGGTTCCAACACAACAGGGGAGTACATTATATCCCTTTCCAGATCCGCAATGCTCAGGACCGCCTGCACCCAGCTCGCTATACGCAGCTCATCCTTACGGCGGACCCATTCGTCCTCGCCTACCGGAAGGGCAGCGACCAGCAATACGGGAAGCTGGTACATGCCGCCCCCAACTATGACTATCCTGCGGACTCCCACTACTACTACGATGACCTGATCTTTTTGGATCAGTGCAGCTCCATGCACGAATTGGTCAACCGTGCCCTCACGGGCATGAAAGACCTTACCCTCATCGCAGAGGTCCACCGCTACCGCTGCGCACAAGTGGGGTACAAGGCCAAGGAGGCAGAGCTGACGAAGAAAATGGACAAGCTAGACAAGATAGCTCGGGTAAGGAGGGATTGTGTACTCCAACTCCAGAGGGCAAATGTGATCACCCGCATCGAAGCGGAGCGGGACTCATACCGCCCCTGGGGTACAGGCGGGGCTGCAGGTCGCAGGAGAGAGGGAGGCCGCCCAGCGCAGTTGAGCTGGGGCTCGACCATAAGAAGGGGGTGATGTTACATTTCGGATCGATTGGCGCCTCAGGCCAGGAAGTGGACACTGACGCGTCGGCTATGACACCGCCGTCAGCAGGATATCGTCATGGACTTGTAGAATTAGTCAGCCAGGTAAGCTCTGGCACATGTGATTGTATGATAACAGATCGGAACTTGGAAGTGACTCATACTAGGATAGCTGTACTAGGGTTCACGGTACTTACGCTATTGGTTAGTAGCATTCAAGCGGCGCTTCAAAGCCCGCGCGTATCTGTATAAGTAGAGTAGTGCAAAGACCAAGAACGGCATCTTGGTCTTCTTCCAATACCACCACCATCTACTCGTCTTTGCTAAGAGGCCCACCCTCTTAAGTGAGTCGTCTGGCATATCCCCTTAGACCAGGGATCCCCGTGACTTACCTTCGCCTGTCCCTTCGTGGATCAGTGAACTTTCCTCCAGACGTCGCAGCTTACCAAGTCCTTCTATACTGTAACCAACGCGTGGCCGCTCCATACCATTCCTTCTTCATAATCGATAGTACCTCTTGGGCCAACGCTAAGTACATCGACAGGATTCCCCAGGGAGTCATCCAACTAGAAGACCTCCATGCTTACTTCGGAAGAGACGAGAGCCTTCAACCTCATCCCACCTTCTATCCAGAGACCTTCACCAACCACAACTTTCGATTGTCAAGGATTGCCACATGTCAAGAGGCCTAAGTCAGGCAAACGTCCATGGTAGATGTTACAGGTAGCTTGTATTCCCTCGTTCTAGTCTTGTTTTCCGCCTCTGAATCTATTGCTCTTGTCTTTCACTTGCTTTAAGCAAGTTGTCTTACATAACTGACCTCCGACTGTAACCCAGAATAGTGCCCAGGCCCTGCACGTTTCCTGAACACGACCAACTTGGTGCCAGCCCGAGCTCTGATCGTGAAACCAATCCTCTCCGCCTACTACACATCAACCCTCCTCAAACTCCACCCTCCCACCCAGAACACGACTCTGGGAATGTATGTGGATGACAGGATCATCTTCTCTCACGGTTGAACGTGGGACCAAGTTGTCAACGGCATTAGAGACAGGTATAGACAATGCAAGTCTTGGCTCCGCCGATCAAACTTGGAGTTAGAGCTGGAAAAGACCAAACTTATTTTCTTTTCCCCCCCTTACTCCCGAAAAAAGAACCCCCCCCCCACTTTCATCTACTTACCGGACCCTAGAACAAATACGTACTATAGAGTGGACCATTCCCCTACTATATGCTACCTAGGGTTCTTCATTAACCAACGCCTGGATTGGGAGCCACACGTGACCATGATGTGCAATCGGGCACGTGCCTCCCTGAAGGCCTTACAGCTCCTCAGCAACTCCCAGCGCAGTATTTCCACAGCAAACTGGTGGCTACTGTTCAATGCAGTATGCCTCCTGGTTCTGACGTACGGATGCCAGCTGTGGATCAACAGCCGAAAGAAGATCAGCCTATTAAAAAAGGTACAACTGGTAATGAATGAGGGGGTCCGCATAGTCTCTGGTTCCTTCTGGACAGCCCCATGGGGCCCCCTCCACGAGCTTCTTCAAATTCTGCCCGCATGGCACTACATTGGGAAACTAACCGCTACGTCCACCCTTAGGCTGTTCCGTGTCCCCCGGACATCCCAACTCCTCAACCAACTGGGAGAGGATTGGGGGCCTCTGGTTCAGAGCGGCCCACACTCCAGCAATGGAGGGGTGGTGAACAACAGAACCCTCCAGGTACGGTCTGAAGTATCCGCACAGCGCCCCACTTCCTTGGAGGCTCTCGGCGCACAAGTGGACCCAATACACACTGAGCGCATCGACGTCATAGCCATCACTCCCTGGGAGGTACCCAACTGGGAAGCGCACGTCACCTACAAAGGGATCGCGGACCCCATTCTACAGAAAGAGATGGTCAAAGGGCTATACACCCGGAGATCAGATCAAAGTACGTTAGTCATCCATGTGGCAGGGACGGTCTCGAACAAAAACAGACTGGACAGCCTTCTGGTGGGAGTGGCCATCTCTGTGTGGCAGGGAGAGGAGGAGCCGCGCAGCAAGGCATGGACACTTGGAACAGGGGTTGAGACTCAAGACGTCCACCTCTTTGGCATCTCTAAGGCCGCCGAGTTTATCACAGATGAGTACTCCTGTGCGCCCCTTTCACACATTTATATACTCTCCTCTTGCAATGGAGCACTTGGCTCCATATGTAACTTACGATCACTTACGAATCAGTCGAAGGTCCTACGTTTTCACCAGACTCTCACGGCTTTTTACAGTGACCACCAGGAGACGAGCATCCACCTCGTCTGGTCAAAGGAAGACAGGAAGAGAGCATCGGATACCCTCGCCAGGTTGGTGGCCCTCAAAGCCTGCACGGACACCCCCTCCCCCTCCATTAAAACCGTCCAGTCCCCTGCCTTTGTTAAGCACAGTCTACGCACCCAAGCATTCCATAACTGGAGCAAGGACTGGATTAAAACTATCACAAATAACCACCCACCACCCGCCCGAGCCTACAGGCACTCCATCAGCTACCACAACCCCCCCGATGGATGTAATCACCCTCTATGGTTGGCTGCCATACCCCCCAAAAAGCCCTCCGACTCCTACATCCACATCACCCAACGAACCCACTGCACAGCTATGCAGCTGGCAACACTCCACTCTTTCACATCTGACTACACCACCACCCACCGGCCCAACCTCCCTCCTGAGGTGGCACACTGCAGATGCTCATTCCGCATAAATCATTCTACCACCTCGTCTACGACTGCCCGCTCTACGCACAACAACATGACGAACACCTTTTCAACTGACAGCGGACTGCGGATAACACCGAACCGCTTACTCTATTCACAGGGGAAGGCCTGGTCGCACATGACTTCTGCGTGTTCCTCCAGACCACAGGCGCCGCCTCACAACCTGAGAACGCGCCCACTGTGCCATTTGATCCGGGTTGAAGATGCTCTCAACCTCAAAACCCTAGACCCAGCCAAGGCTGCCCAGTGAGTTGCAGACGACTGCGCTGACTCATCACTACCCTACATACCTCTGTCCTCTTTTTGCAGTGTGACACGTTACCCCCTTTCCTTAGGTCTTGCTTGGCTTTCCTCTGGGAGGTGGCCTCTAGTACGGTTATTTTTCCTTACTATTCACTCTTTCACTTGGCGCATGAGGTCTCAGTACCTTACGTTACTTCTCTTAAATCTCACTCTGTAGGGAGTAGAGGACCGGCTTTGTATGAACTACTGCCCTGGAATAAAATTCACCCAAAAAAAAAAAAAAAAAAATCCACGAGGCCAACATTACGTCTTGGATCCACCCCTTCCTCCCACAGCCCTTACCCCGTGGCTTGGATATCTATCACATCGACGAACCCAACAGTAATGACAGGAGGTACAGGGCACACCTTGATCATCTCAATAATGTAGCCCCTCGCCCTGTCCCTCCCCATCCTCCAGTCCCTATGCTACTGCCACACCTTCCAGATACCAGATTCCCCCGTCACCACAACGAAGCCCCATGTGATGTCACTTGCCTCTATTGCACTGAAAAGCACATATCAGTGGACTTTCCACGACCCCATACCCTGTGCAAACCCTTTTCGCCATGCCCCATACCCCCTTGACACCCCCATTATCGCACACAATGCCTGAGGCTCCATTCAGCCACTTCCGCTCACTCATGTTTCATACCCTATGACAGGACCACTGAGGGACGACGCAAAAACTTCCCCTCTGATGCAGGATTGAGTCGGGACAACTCAGGCTAGTAGGGGGGCTGTGTCACGATCACGTGCCACGTGACGAAATCGGAAAAGATTCAGACTGCCAGCTCACAACTCTGCCAGCAGAGCGATTGCGTGCTCCTGGCGTTATACATGGAAAATAGTCACAAAAACCCTAGTCTGTATGAGTATAAGTATGAGGTAGTTGACCCTGTAGTATCCTTGTCTTAGTTTCATTGAATCCCAGCCAAGTTTCACTCTTCTCAAGTGAACAGCACGTCCCTCTCATCTCCAACCATTTTCCTGGCAAAGTTCCCCTTTGCCCTATCATCTTCACCAAACCCTTGCCCTACGGCACGAATGATCCAGCTGGATCATAAAAGTTGTGACATTGCTTCCAGTTGCTTTTGTCTTTCTAGTCTGTCTGCTTCCTCATTGGCCCTGTTGAAGTCTTTGAGTAGTCGAAGTTGTTTGTCAGGGGAGATCTTGTCCCAATCTTGGATTTGCGAGATGAATTCCTTTTCTCGCTTAGTTGGAGGAGGGAGGGCAAATTTCGAGCGAACTCCACTGGGATACTGAGCTTGTGCTAGATGAGCTGTCTGTTTCCCTTTCTTGGGAGCCATGTTCTCTGCCTTCCCTTATGTGGGAGATGAGGGGGTGAGGAGGTGTTTTGAGATGGGGGATGAGGTTTGCAGCTATTGTGATTAGCTGTGGAACAGTAAAGTTGGTTCCAAGTATGGGGATCTCTAGTCCATAGAGTTCCAACAAGCTGTAACAGATTTCTGGGTTGTGAAAGATTGCCTGCATGTATTTCTTGGCAAGGTTACAAGGGGGCAGTTCTAACTGGAATCCCTGGTAATGGATGTTGACACTGTCTTTGTCAATGAAACTTTCACCTGACTGGGCAAGTGTCACTTGGGAGGAGGAGTGGGTGGAGTGGAAGGATTCCACTGAGATTGTAGGAGATGGTGATGTGTACACCAGTGAAGGGATCCGGTCTTGTTCAGACTGTGTGTCCTGGTGCACATGAAGCGATGCCAAAGCAGAGGCTTGGGTTGGTGGGGGTGTAATGGATGCTTGTCTCCTCCTAAAGAGATGACGAAGGCAGGTGCAAACCTTTGCAAATATGCAAGGCAGGGTGATAACATGAAGGTGGGTTATATGACAATGTGTTATGACAAGCACAAAATGCTAACTTGAAGGTGATGGGAGAATCTGATCAGGCAAGACTGATACACAGTGGTGTTTCACACTGTGCGAGGCTGTGGCGATAACAGAAGACTCAGGAATGGGGTAGGGTGATGTGTAGAGCTACAAGGCTGTCTGCCTCAGTCTTCTCAACCTGTTGGCTGCCTCTCACGCCAAAGCGCTCTCAAACTTTTCTGGTTGGTATGCATACAGCTGTCACAGGCTAGGCCTGGCTGGCTCAACATCTAACTGCAGCTTATCTGGCGTGGTGACCAGTTCTGCAGCCAGTACCCAGAGGCATCTACTGATGACCAGATAGACCCAATAAAGGCAAGCACAATGTATGCCAGTTTTACAGACACTACAGTTGTACCATGAATGCACAGATTCTGCTTATGGACTTCCCCAGGCAAAGAGTGAGGTAGATAACACAAGGGACTGATGGTTGTCAACCACCTAGAGGGTAATGAAGGGACTGGTGAGTGAGTGACGAGGGCTCAGGAGTGTAAGAGGAACTTGTCCTAATGTAGTGGTATGACACCTCGCTATGCTAAGCTCAAGTAAAAGGTAGTTGAAGATGAACTAGCTGGGTCTTCAGAACTCAAGCCTAGTGTGGAGATAAATCACGCACTGAACTTACAGTCACTGCAGAGTGTGCAAGAACTAAGGCAATCCTTACACAGGATCACAACTTGCAATGTCACACAGTGGTAAGCTGAGTGGAAGCCAAGAGGACAAGTTGGTTCCACTCAGGATGCTACAGGGAGGTTTATATACACTACTGGAGCTGTGCTTGAATCTGAGTCTGAACACTATTACTAAGTGTATAGTAAGACCTTATGACTCAGAGGCTGACACATCGTGTCTATTAATAGCACTATCTATTGTGCTGACTGATGCACAAGTCATAGCGCTGATGCAATGCCTTGTCTTGCTGAGTAAAACTTGGTACAGCGAGTAAGTGTAAACTACTAATCGTATTCTAGAACTGTCTAGAAGGTTCCTTTCTTATCTACCAATCGTATGAGTCTGTACATATATAGAAATGTGACCAGATTGGGTTGTCCTGCTAAGGGTGCAACTATCCCAGGGTCATGTGCTTGAGGGTGCACATGATGGCATCATGTGACTAACCAAGTCTCGTACTTTGGCCCTTTATATCTTCCTTAAATAATTCCACAAAAATGCAGAAAAATAGGAAAATAAATATACACATCTGTGACAATGTGACTCATTCCTAGGATCCAGATATC
The DNA here is from genome assembly GCA_021524915.1 of Lactarius akahatsu. Lineage (NCBI taxonomy): Eukaryota > Fungi > Basidiomycota > Agaricomycetes > Russulales > Russulaceae > Lactarius > Lactarius akahatsu. The sequence continues at coordinate 88,473 of JAKELL010000172.1, read as the reverse complement.
AGGGTTTCAGAGTTCCAAGCTGGGGTTCAAACCTCCTTGGAGTAGTATATAGGCTCTGGCTTATGGTCACTGAAGACCTAAGCTTGACTTCTTGGATTATACCACCCAATGCCTTGCCTCTTCTGCACTGTCTTGCCAGTTGAGTGCTGAATAGACCTTGGTTGTCATCTTCCTACTCCTTAGCTGGTGAATCACTGTAAGGCCTCACACTCATTCCTTTCCTATCTTCTCTTGCCACCAAGGGTGTGCTGAATCATCTCCTTTGTCGTGCTGTCTTGCTGACTTCCTGAATATCAACTTTGCTTCACTCTCTACTGCGCCCTTTGTATCCTTTGGGCCACACTACTACATCTCATCCACAAGCTAGTAGTTGACCAAGTATGTGACTTCGACATATCTGGTGATCACTAGGTTGCTTTGTTGGCCTTGTCTGCAGCACAAGAAGAATGTCTGGTGGAACGTTACATCAGGAATGTGTTGTCATCAAAGAGATAAAGCCATGTGCAAGTGCAGAAAGGTTGGGAATGAAAATGTAGTCTGTTGGTCACAGGTGGTTGAAAACAGTCAGGCATGCATGTGCACAATGTGAAACCCCATAAGTGTGGCCACAACTGGGTCAGGAATGTGTCATGGATGCGTATATTATTTTCCTTATTTTTCTGTATTTTTACGGAATTATTTAAGGAAGATATAAAGGGCCAAAGTACGAGATATTGTTAGTCACATGCTGCCACCATGTGCACCTACAAGCACGTGACCCTGGGATAGTTGCACCCTTAACGGGACAACCTAATCTGGTCACATTCCATTTATGTACAGACTCTTGTGATTGGTAGATAAGGAAGGAACATTCTAGATAGTTCTAGAACTTGCTTAGTAGTTTACGCTTACTCGCTGTATTAGGTTTTACTCAGCAAGATAAGGCATCACGTCAGCGCTATGACAAGTGCATCAGTCAGCACAATAGGAAGCGCTATTATTAGACACGACACATCAGCTCCTGAGTCATGGAGTCTTACTGTACACTTAGTAATAGTGTTTTAGACTCAGTTTAAGCTCAGCTCCAGTAGTGTATATAAACTCCCCTGTAGCGTCCTGAGTGGAACCAACTTGTCCTCTTGGTTCTCCACTCAGGTGCGTATTCCACTGTACTCCTTACTCTACTACAATCCTAACTTGTCCTCTTGGTTCTCCACTCAGTGTGCCACTGCGTGATCACTGACTATCCGTATCCTTGCATAAAGGATCTGAGCTCTAGTCCCCTCTGCATTGACTGCATGCTTAGCGCGTGATTTATCTCCGCGTTCGGGTTGAGTGTGCTCACCTGATGGTTCATCCCTTACCTCACACTTGGACTCAACGTCGCGAGGTGTCATACCGCTACAGAATGCATCAGGTTTGAGTTTCTACATCTGTAACTGCAGTAGGTGTTCAGAGCTGTTTGGAGCAAGGACACTCTGAACAGCTCTGAACAGCTCTGAACACCTAATTGCATTTACAGATGTAAGGCCACATGAAAATGCAGCATGCTGGGGAATGCAAGGAATAAGCCACACTGAACTCAAAAGTCTGGATTTGTGTCAGAAAAATGGGGGGAAATAACCTCACTAATTGAAAGACTAATGATGTGGCAACAACTTGCACTTGACCTTGAGAGGAATTGGCCAAATAGTGGTAGGAATGCCAGAGTGGGGTCGCACATTGCACTGTAACAACTGTGAGAGACATGTGGCAATTAGGCCAGACCGCACATCACAGAGCCAAGGCTGTGGGCCGGGCCGCCATCCTGCCAAATCTGGAGCCAGAGCCGTGAGCCATCAAAAGCTGGGCCGGCGGCATCCATGGGAATGGCTTTCCACAGCTGGCTTTGGCCGGCATCCGGCTTTGGAGCCTGGCCGGCAAATCACTACACATGGTGTTGCAACGAGATAAGTACGTAAGGACCTTATCTATAGCAGTTACGACATTACGGTAGTATGCTTTCCTATTACGGTAGTTGGGAATACGTACTATAGCGGGCGCAATACGCCCTCTGAGTGAGAGAAGCCCTATGGCTATCTCGAAGTGGTAGTTTACATCAGGCGTGTGTAAAAACGCGATATTGTGGACGCCTGTACTCATCACTTTTACGCATATGGACAGGGTAGGACCATAGAGTATAAAAACCCTCCCATGGGGAGGGAGGCGAATAGGATATTCACTCTCTTTCTCACTTGTGCACCCTCTCCACTCTATAGTCTCTCAGCCTACTCAAAGGTGAGAACTCCATTCCTGTTAGCTGCGCGTATTGCTGCGCAACAGGTTATGGGCCCTGTTACAGGGTTTGCCGTCGCACTCTTTGATAGAGTTGCGCCTTGTGGTCATCGCCCACCACGATGTTGCCTTTGCAAAGAGGGACTCGTGTGGTTGTAGGCATTAGACTCAAGGAGGCTCCCTGGTTCATAACAGCCCAATATTGTGCTCTGGAGGAGTACACAGACTAGGCCTCTCGCCTAACTAAACAAGGCCATGTGTTAACTTCCATTAATTTGGAGGCGCTGCACATGATAACCTTGGGGCGATGCTGAGCAGTTCTATTGGCTTAGCGATTAACTGGCAGACTGCAAAGACCAGCGCACAACATAGGATTGACCTATGGGTCAAAACGGGACTAATATTGGCTTTTTATCTTACTCAGTATTGTTATTATTGTAACGCAATGCTGACGTTCTCAAAAGCCAACAGATCTTTATACCTATGTCGTCCCAACTCACTACGCTTGTCCCCGTCTTCGATGGCTCTAACTGGGCCACCTGGTCTAAGCAGATGACCGCCTTCTTCATGTCACAAGGGCTCTGGGGCTATGTTGCTGGCACCATCCCTGTCCCTCCCGTTGCCGATGCCGCTGAAAGAGCGGCTTGGATGCGAAGCGATGAGATGGCTACGGGTAATCTTACCCTACGCCTCTCGCCTGCTATACAGCAGGCAGTTACTGGCGACACTTCCCAACTTCTCTGGGAATCTGTCAAAGACCGGTATGGTGCGGTATCTATGCCCCGCATCTACAAAGACTTCAAAGAAGCCATCTCCATTCGCATTAACACTAATCAGCATCCCGCTCCCCAGTTCGAGAAGATGGCTGCCGCTTTTGCTCGTCTTGGAGCAGTCACTGTTGGTACTGGACCTAATGCCACCACTCTTGCCATTCGCCCACAGCTGCAGGCACTTATTGCCATGTCCGCTCTGCCCCAGAAATGGGAGCACCTTATTCCTGTCATGTGCAACAATCTTGCCCTGGCAGATCTTCAGCTCGATACCGTATCAGCTTGTGTCGAGAGCCAGTACGAGACTGAAACCAATCGCGGACAACATAAGGCCGCTCATAACGCGCAGAAGCTTTCTGCCGTTAAGCGGAAGCGCAACGACCCTCGCTTCTCGAAGCAGGGTTCTTCGCAGCAGCAACCTAGCGCCCCCGGCCCGTCCAACCAGCAGCAGCCTTTTAGGCAGCGCGGGGGACGTGGATCCGGAAAAGGCAAGGTTAAAGGGAAAGGCAAGGCACCTGCCCGTGCCCCACAGCACTCGCATATTGCCTCCGTCGCCGCACTAGCCCCCCCCACTTCCCACAAGGTGACTCATATTGGGTCATCTGGTGTCTCTACGAGGACAGAAGTCGAATCACCCTCTCCTCAGAGGACTTCGGGCTTCTTCCCTTCCGTCAATAAGGCATTGACGCTCGCTGAACGGCTGGATGTACCCGCTACAGTCCAGACCGTAAAGACGCTTGAGCAGCGCTTTGCTGATGTTGACGCCCTCATGCGTCCTCGCATTCAAAAGTTCATGGATGAAGAGTATGACTCTGATTTCGATATCGATATGTCGCAGCAGCCTTCGGGCAGCGCACAACCGATAATGGACATTGATGGCCTCGATGACACCGAGATATTTGGTGAGCACTCTAATGCTCTCCAATTTGACTTATCGGATCTGACGATAAGCGATGGGGGTTCTGATAAAGAAACCCGTGCCCCCACGCCTCCTTACGTCGACCCGGCTTCTATTGTCGAAGCAACAGTCAGGTGGGCTACTACCGGCGAAAGCCGTTTCCCTCCTCGATCACGTTCTAATGAATGGATTGAATCCATTTGGCGTAGCAATCAACAGTACCTGAAAGATAACGGCCAAGAAACGGACCCTCGTTTCGACGCCCTTGTCTCTCCTTCGGTCTCTATAGGCCGATCTTTGACACCGGAGTCTTTCTTGACTGGACCGGATACTGAGATCCTCGATTGGGGATCATGTGATGAAGAGTACGTCTTTTCTTCACTTAACGCACCACATGCTGATAACGTTACAGTATTAGCCCTGCCCCCAAAAAATCAAAAATGGGGCAGCTGTAATAGTTTCGTATATCTACGAGAATCGCATGTAGTAGCACCGGAGTTACTCAAAATGTACAATATTAGCAGCGCTCTCCTCGATTCTTTTGAGTGTGAGCACAATGAGTACTTCAGTCAATGCGCTAAGTGTTTAGAGCGTACAAAAAATATGTGGCTCCTTGATTCAGGAGCATCAGCACATTTCACTAATAAACTTAGTGACTTCATCGACTATAAGCCAACTGCCAAGTCTGATAAGATTCCTGTAAAGACTGCAGCTCATACACTCTACGTTGAAGGAACCGGAACTGTCTTGCTAGAGCATTACATCGCAGACAAACCCATGACCACGCGGGTATATCCGGTCCTATACATCCCTAGAATGAGCTCACGTCTTCTATCTATGGGAGTCTTTCTACAGCAAGGTTTGCGCGTTATGGGGAATTCGCAGCATATTAACTTGCTACGTAAAAAGAAGACTATTGTCCAATGTAAACCCCTTCTCCACGGACAATCCTTATATTGGCTAGATGCCTCTATATCCACCCTAACTGAGTCGCTTATTGCGAACCAATCTGCATTACTTAATGTAGACTATGACCTTATGCATCGTCGCCTCGGTCACCCATCCAAAGAGGTTTTGAGACGAGCTAAGGAACACACTAAGGGCTTCCCAGAAGGGATTATAATTCCCACCTCTGATAACATATGTCCTGGATGCGCGCAAGGCAAAATGCCTGCTGCCTTACATCCTCCCTCCGATACAAGGGCTAAAGCCTCTTTCAATCGAATACATTCCGATTTGAAAAGCTTCCCTTTACCGTCATACCATAAATACAAGTATTTTATCGTCTTCTTTGACGATTATACTTCGTTTGCATGGATTACTCTTTTACGGGATAAAGCCTCTGCTATTACTGCCTTAAAGCAGTGGCTCGCGCTAATTAAAAATCAATTTAGCGCTACCATAAAAGAATGGATGTCAGATGCCGGCGGTGAATACAAATCGGATGCTTTCCTAAAGCAACTTAAGGATGCCGGCATTACAGTGCTACAGTCAGCGCCACATACGCCTCAGCAAAATGGGCACGCTGAGCGCTTTATGCGTACCATAATGGACAAAGCTCAGGCAATGCGCCTTGATGCTTGTTTACCACAGAGTTGGTGGGAATTTGCAGTCCTACACGCTGCACATTGTTACAATAGAACCCCCATAAGTCGCCTTCAATGGCAGACTCCTTACAAACTATTGCACAATGAAGTCCCTGATATATCGCATCTTAGAGTATTTGGCTGTGGCGCATATGTACATATTCCAGAAGCCCGCCGGGTGAATAAACTTTCTCCCAAAAGCGAGCTAATGATCTACCTTGGTAGAGGACCTGGAATGAAGGCTAACATCTTCATGCGCACGCCAAATACCTTGTTCTATTCAGACAAGGCACTCTTCGATGAAGCTCTATTTCCTAGGTGTCCAACAGACAATCCTAGACGTGAGCCCCGTGGTGTAACTCAGTTAGACGATACAGTTCCACATGAGCTGTCTAAAGACCATACCACTCCTGGTGATGATGACGACCTACCACCTGAGCCCCCTATTACTAAAGGGAGAAGCGCTCCCCAGCCGGCCGCTGGACCCCCTCCTAGTACTCATACTAGAGGGATTGGATCGCAGCTACCTCCGCCTTTGCCCCCTGAACCAGTACCTGGTCCTAGTGAACCTAGGCGCTCGGGGCGTATAAGGAAACCAGTTACTCGTCCTGAAAATGTCTATGGAGATAGGCCTCCTACTACGATTATTCGAGACATTACGCGGACTCGCACATGGCGACAATTGACACAGCCGCAGCTGGGTAGCTCCCAGCAGCGTCCACGTCTGAGTCGGACGGCCTCAGGTGACATTCCTGAACAAGCCGATCCTGACTCTTCCAGTGCACAGAGTGATAATCCGCATGATTCAGACGAAGTAGATCAGCAACTTCTGATCCGCCTAGCTCAGGAAGGGGGAGTCAAATTTCTAGATCTTCTGCTCGCCAAAGCAGTTTCACCATTGAATCTAGAGTCACCTGATACCTCTAATATTCGCGAATGGACCTATCGGGACATTCTTAAAATGCCAAGTGAACCCCAGGAGGAGTGGCGTAATGCGTGCCAAGAAGAGCTTGCCTCTCTTCGCAAACGCAAGGTCTATGATCTTGTTAACCCGCCGAAAGGCAGAAGGGTGATCAAGAATAGATGGGTATTTGACTTAAAGTCAGATGGCCGAAAAAAAGCCAGGCTAGTTGCCAAAGGCTTTTCACAGGTTGAAGGCATAGACTATGACGAAATATTCTCGCCAGTGGTACGGTTTGAGACCGTCCGGATGATGCTCGCGCTTGTAGCGCTGAAGGATTGGCACATCTCTGGACTTGACGTCAAAACTGCCTTTCTTTATGGAGACCTCGATGAGGAACTCTATATGGAACAACCTGAAGGGTTTAAAGACCCTAGCCAACAAAATAAAGTCATGCGCCTTAGGAAGGCTATATACGGACTCAAACAAGCAGCACTCGCTTGGTGGAGAGCGCTGGATAAGTCCATGAGCACCCTTGGCTGCACACAACTTCAATCAGACTCAGGTCTGTTTGTGAATGAGGACAAAACAATCGTAGTTATTGTTTATGTCGATGATGTTCTTTTCATTGGAAGGAATAAGAAGGACATAGCATCCCTGAAGAGACGCTTCATGGAGATATGGGAATGCAGAGATTTGGGTGATACCAAAGAGTTTCTGCGCATGCGCATATTACATTCAAAAGGTAGAATCCTGATAGATCAGCAGGATTACCTTCAGAAAGTGCTGCAGCGTTTTAACCTGATTAACGCCAAATCAGTACCTACCCCACTACCGGAAGGGTATCATCCATCCCCTAATAAGGGAACTGCAACCCCAGAGCTCCGCGCGTCATACCAACAAGTGATAGGATCGCTCCTATACATTATGATTGGTACGCGACCAGATATTGCCTATGCTGTTACCAAGATGGCACAATTTGCTGCCAATCCATCAGAGGACCATTATAAGCGTGCACTTTATATTTGCTGCTATTTACTTGGTACCTCAAATTATGCTTTAGTCTTTGACGGCAAAAGCGATGGTGGTATAATAGCATACGCAGATTCTGACTGGGCATCTGACCCAGTAACCAGAAAGTCCACTACGGGCTACTTAGTAAAGATAGCTAATGGAGTGTTCTGCTGGAATTCTAGAGCGCAGAAATCTATCGCGCTCTCATCCACTGAAGCAGAATACATGTCGCTGTGTGATACAAGCAGACAATTGGTCTGGATTCGCTCGCTCTTTAGTGAGCTTGGAATAAATCTCGGACCTATTCCATTATGCGGAGATAATCAAGGCTCCATATTCTTATCTTCTAATCCTGTACAGGAGAAACGGATCAAGCACATTGATTTGCGTCACCATTACATACGTGATGTGATCCGTGAAAAGAAGATAGAGTTATTCTTCATTGAAGGAGCTGAGAACCCCGCCAATCTTTTTACTAAGAATCTGGGTCGCATTAAATTCCTAAAATTCAGGGAACAGCTAGGCCTAGAGTTTGGCTACTCGCCACTCATATGCACCATGCCCGATGATGGGGATTCGTGATGGAGAGCGTGAAGGAGCTTTTGTACCTCTGAGGAACACATGTTTCTCTATGTTCCTCCGCGTCCATCGTTTCTTCTTCATGGAGACTACAACGAGCAACTGTCTCCTCATAGAACAAGACAGAATCACCTAACTAGACATGGTGCGATGTCGCTTCTCGAAGCAGACATCTGTGTAACGCCACCAGCGGGGCGGCGTGCGACTCCGGGTTTACCAGCAGACAGGCATAACGAAAGGGCAAGGTCGAGGGTCGTAGTCGCAGACAATGACTAAGGAGACTTGGATCGGTCAAAGGCGTACGCTCGAAGAGGCGCAGCGAGAACGGTGATGCACAAGGTAAGAGGATGGTCTTAGAAGCGCAGAGCAAAGTTCCCAAGGTACTAGCTGGTATTGCTAAGTAACTCAAGTCTGGAGGACTTGAGTACGAAACGCTACTGGTATATATACAAGCAGGTACATAAGGTTCGTACCCAGCTAAGTCCGCTCTACCGAGGGTTCGGTGGTCCGTGCGCAGCCATGGAACCTACTAGAAGGTCACATGAGGCATTGCGCCATCTGTCGTCATCGGTCTAGGTCAGCCCAGGCCCAAGTCACGTGATCAGTGACGTCACAAGCCCAGGTTCTCCCGTAACCGCTTCCTAGCACCCGGGGATCTGGTGCGGCCGCCTATCGGGCTCCGCGGAGTCTCTGCAGTGTCTGGCAGTATCTCCGGGCCGTCATGCGCGCGGGCCGCACCTTCGGTGGTCGGGGTTCGTAACAATCTGGCTCTAAGCCTCTCATCGAACTACCAGAAGGGAGTTCGTACGTCCTGTTCCTGATGGGAACAAAATAATCATACTTCAAGATTGGAAGAATGTCGTTGATGATAGCCATTCACAACTTGATGAGACGGGTTAGAGACAGCCATAGTCTCATCAACTCCTACGCAACCCTCACTCGATGCTCATTCCCAATGCTCGTGAGATTGCTAGGTGATTGCTTAGACGCGCTTTAGTAGCTGCACTAAGCAAGGGGGAGTGTTGCAACGAGATAAGTACGTAAGGACCTTATCTATAGCAGTTACGACATTACGGTAGTATGCTTTCCTATTACGGTAGTTGGGAATACGTACTATAGCGGGCGCAATACGCCCTCTGAGTGAGAGAAGCCCTATGGCTATCTCGAAGTGGTAGTTTACATCAGGCGTGTGTAAAAACGCGATATTGTGGACGCCTGTACTCATCACTTTTACGCATATGGACAGGGTAGGACCATAGAGTATAAAAACCCTCCCATGGGGAGGGAGGCGAATAGGATATTCACTCTCTTTCTCACTTGTGCACCCTCTCCACTCTATAGTCTCTCAGCCTACTCAAAGGTGAGAACTCCATTCCTGTTAGCTGCGCGTATTGCTGCGCAACACATGGTACATCCGTCTGCCACCCGTCTCCAAGGACAAGGGTCAGTACAGTATGCCCAGAGGCAGGTAAAGAGGGGGTCAGTAGAGGTTCTGAGCCTGCGAAAGCTCTCGCCAAGGGGCTACCGCTACCCCAACTGCCATTCTTCCGAGACCATTCAGGATGTTTACCAGTCTTAAAAGACTGGGAGCATGGGGGGAAGGCACGAGTGGGGAGGGGAGGGATTCCCGCTCATCCATTATAATCATAACCAGCTGATGCCCACACAGGTGCTGCTGGCAGCACAATCCCTTTCGGGGGGCTAGCTGGACATCTCCGGCTCCATGTGCCAGGTCTCCGCGGCGAACCAATTGTCGCGACATTCCATACTGTAAGAGAAGCGACGGCCCACAGAGACACATCGGTACCCGATCTGAGTTCGAATGCATGATTTCTAGGTCATACTCACTGCGTGGTTCTGCGGGTCGCGTCGTTTTGGTCTGGCACCATAAAGGCACCCGCGGTATTCTCCTACGGTTCTGACCCCGAAATGCACGATAAAAACTCTTCCGCCCAGCCAGCCTCTCACCCTCGTTCTCAGCGCTTCAGCTTCAGTGCTCGAGCTCTCTAGACCCTGGGTAATCCCCAGTAACTCCTGTAACCATGCGCTACTCCTGGCTCTCTGTGCTCCTCGTCCTCACTGTCGCATCTCTCACCGGTCTCGCGACGCCTCTACCACAACCATGGAACGATATCAGTGTCAAGCACGCATGGAAGACCGTCCCAGACAACTGGGAGTGCCTTGGTCCCCCTCCCATCGGCATCACCATTGACCTCTATATTGCGCTCCAGCCCAAGGAAGAGAACGTCTTAATGGAAGCACTCTACGAGGTCAGCACCCCTGGCCGTCCAAAGTACGTCTTCTTCAACATTCCTCGCCCCCGATGTACTTATGTGCGGCGCTGCGCCGCTCCAGATATGGCAAACACCTCTCAAAGGAGGAGGTCGCCAAGCTTGTCGAGCCCCACCCAGATACGCTTGAGCTTGTCCACTCATGGCTTGCACACCACGGCGTGCATTCCTCCTCCATCTCGACCTCACACGGCGGCGGCTGGCTCACAGTCACGGACGTGCCCGTGTACCGAGCTAACGAGCTCCTCAGTGCATCGTACCAGCTATACCGACTCGCTGGGACGAACGACACGGCGATTCTGCGCACGGTCGGGTACGCGCTCCCTAAGGTACTACACGCACATGTGAAAACTGTCGCGCCGACGACGTTCTTTGCCTCTGCACGCACCCTTCAGCTGACACCACACGGGCACTCCTCCAGAGCAGCGGGTGCGCCAGAGAAGGCGGCATCAAGAGGGCCTGTATCGGTGCTGTCGAGCCGCGATGAGGATACGACTCCGGAGGAATTGCGATGGCTGTACAAAACGTACACTTATAAGCCCACCGCACTCACCAAGAATGCGATCGGAATTGTGGGACTCAACAATGAGTTCCCGAGCCCGACAGATCTGGATATGTTCATGTCCGTGTTTCGCCCTGACACGGACCCAGATGAAGTGACCTTCACCGTCGAGTTGGTCAACGGCGGTCAATATGACCCCAGTTGGCCTGGCACGGAGGCTAGCCTCAACATGCAGTACGCGCAGGCCATAGCGAACCCAACCCCGCACATCTTCTACAGCATCGGTGGCGGGCTCAGGTGGTCGCTCGCAAATAACGAGCCAATCGCGGGCGACGAGTATCTCATGTGGATGGCCCATCTGGTTCCCAAGGAGAAAATCCCGCAGACGATGAGCGTTTCGTATGGTGTCAACGAGAAGGACGTCCCGGCGGAATATGCATGGAGCGTGTGCGGTATGTTCATGCAGCTCGGTGCGCGTGGCGTCAGCATCCTGTTCTCGAGCGGCGACAATGGCGTCGGCGTTGGGAACTGCCAAGACACCTCAGGAAGAGTCCGGTTCATCCCCAAGTTCCCCGCAACCTGTATGTTTTATCTCTGATTGCAAGCAGCACGCAAACGCAGGCGCAAGTCGCTTACCACATCACCACGGTCTCGCAGGTCCCTACATCACTAGCGTCGGCGGAACGACGAGCTCACTCCCTGAGGTCGCGGCGGAGCTCTCTGGGGGCGGGTTCTCGAACTATTTTGCGCGCCCCGCTTACCAGAATGTCGTTGTGCCCGCCTTCCTCCGGAGTCTCGGCAACCAATATGACGGCATGTATAAGTGCGTTCCTGCCGTTACCTAACCCGGCCTATTCTTACTTTGTAATTTTGTGGCTTGTGCAGCCCTGGCGGCCGCGGGGTCCCCGACGTCTCAGCACAGGCGCTCAACTTCGTGATCGTCACGAACACCAATCCCTTTCGTGTGAACGGCACAAGCTGTGCGACACCGGTGCGTCTTAAGCCCATCTCCCGTCGCTCCACTCTGCTTCGTCCATCCCCGAACATCCAGTTGATTTCTAGTGTGCAGACAGTGGCAGGCATAATCTCACTGCTCAATGACTACTTAATTTCGGAAGGCAAGGACCCGCTTGGGTTCCTCAACCCCTGGTTGTACACGACAGACGAGGGGATGTTCGGCCTCAACGACATAAAATCTGGGTCGAACCCGGGCTGCGGCACTGATGGATTCACCGCCATTCCCGGATGGGACCCTGTTCGTCCTTGTTTGACTCTATATTTTTATTTTTTGATGTGGGCTGACTTGTGGGTTGGATAGGTCACGGGTCTTGGGACGCCAGACTTTTTCGAACTGCTGCACGTACTTCTTCGTACAAGAACAGGCCCAGGAAACCAGAGGCGAACATTTCGGGACGTATTTAACAAGAGCGATACAGCAGCCACTCGAGACGCCAAGGGAATGGACGAGTATTTTCTCATCAATTCCTCGACCCGCTCCACACCCGCCTACAAGCACGACTAGGAAATGAATATTTCCTACCCCTCAACTTCTTCCTCGGATACACAACGCGTGAAGGGACACTGAGATGACACTGGTGCATGTGATCCTTCTGAGTGACTACGAAATCCGGTCCTCAGGTGCACGAGCGAGTGCGCGTTGACTTCAAGTCCCACATCACTATATCCTTCATCATGGCCACACAACACCCCCGGGAATTCGCCTCTCCCGGTGAGGTGGTAGAAGGGTAGAAGGTGGATTAATATTATGGGGTGTATTTGATGGATAGATTCTAAAGATACCCCTCTTGTGTGAATCCGACATATCTCTAACGATCCGCGGCGTATTCGATCGGCTGAATCTGATCGATATCTGACCTCTCGCCTCTCCTCCAAGGTGATATAGCCAGTCTGAGTCGAAGTCGAAGCGAGGAATGAGCGAAAGCTTCAAGTTAGCATCGTCTTTGCGCGAGCGGCCCGGGCGGCCCTGGCACGTGCTCATTCTTTTCCTCCGTGCCGCTACCTGTCCTCCCATATTTTCAGCCGGTTCAAAAAACCGTGTCTTTTTATTTTGCCTACCCACCACCCCCTTTCTTCTCCGAAAAATGGTAATGGGTCGATGAAACGTCGTTTTTTGTGTCCCTCGATCGTCGGCGTGCCTAGGGTCGCTCCTACCCGCCCGTCGCCTCGGACGCAAAATCCCCTCTCGATCGAGAAGCACTAAGTGCTTCCGCCCAGTCTCTACTAGCTCATCACGTCAAGCATCACATAGCTATTTAATCACGCGATCCCATGTACACGCTCTCCCTTCTCACTGTCCTCTGTATACCCCCAGGTCTGCTCCCACAAGGGCATCAATTTCTGTCCTCCTAGCCCTTGTATTAGGTGTTATCCTGTCGACGGCATTCGTCCATCTCCTACAGGACGCATTCGACCGCCTCCAGGACCCAGACGTCAAACGTTATACGGGCATTTGGCACTGGGCAGGTCTCATTGTGTCAGTAACAAATTGCCTATTTCTGCATACGCTTATTGTCCACACAGTCTCTCCTCTCTACTCTCGATCTTCCTTGTCGAATGTTTGTCCTCTCTCCGGCTTCGAGTTCTCCCCCTAACCGTACGATATTACAGATATCTCGACTGCGTACGTGGATCACCTTCATTCCTATTCCTCTGTACCATCCACCCCCGAAAGTCGAGCGTACGTACAGTTGCTTATCTCACTCTTATCTGTCGGGTCCATCAATTTACCGCCTGACACGTTGCAAATCGTTATTTTTAACAGGTCCTGCAACTAGGCATCATGCCTCATTCGCTCGTGATCGGGTTCACCCTCGCCCTCCCTTCAGGCTCCGACTTTGAGTCCCTCGCACCGGTCATCTCGTTCCACCAGCTCTTCGAGGGCCTCTCGCTCGGCATACGCATCGCCGCCCTCCCCGCGCACCCGGACCCCCAACAACGGTCCACCCTCAGCTGGCTCCTCGCGCTCCTCTTTGCGCTCACCACCCCTGCCGGCATCCTCTACGGCCTCATCGTGTTCGACGCCGGACACAGAGGCGGCGGCGTCGGCCGCAGAGGGCGTGCGTCAGCGCGGGCATGCTTACATACGCCGCATGCGTGGAGATGCTCGCGGCGGACTTTGTGCTGGACGCGACGTTGTGGCGCTCGAGCAAGGGAAGGCAGGTCCTCGCGCTGGCGAATGTGAGAATGGGCGCTGCAGGGATGGTTCTCCTCGAGTACGTTTTTTCTCCCGTTTGACGTTTTTGAAAGACGGCTAAACGATGTGCACCCTGGTTTTTTTTTTTTTTGGTGTGTGAATAGGATGTAAGCGATACACATACTTTGGTCCACCAAGTGACTGACACGTACGTTAAGCTTTTGATGAACCCTCCAACGGACGGTGCCTCTTCACGATCTAGTCTTCTTTTTTGGTTTTCTCGTCACAGGGCATTGGTCGCCTTCACAAGACTACAGTTATATTACCATCTTGCTTGTTGTCACATGTCGCCCACCCTCTGTACTATCTATGTATTAACACAATGCGGTGAGCCTCTCTGGGGACTCAGGCGGCTTCTTGGACTATTTTCCACGCCCTCGTTACCAGAACGTTGCCGTGCCTACATTCTTGCAGCATATCTGTGGCTGGTAATGTGGCTTTTACAATTGCGTTTTTTTTCTCCCGCCTCCTGACCCGACGCATTCTTTGTAAATTTCATGGTTTGCGAAGTGCCGCCGGCCGCAGAATCCCCGACATCTCTACGTAGCCGCACGAATTCTTTATTATCATAGACGACCGAGGCCTTCTCATTGGTGGCACAAGTTGTACGGCACCATCCCGGGTGCGTTTCCCTTTCCCTCAGATCTACCTCGAGCACCCAGCTGATCATTTGACCACCAATGTACAGACTTCAGCGGGAACAATCTCGCTACTTGAAGAGCACCTGTTTTCAACAGATAGTGCCCTAGCTTCCTCAACCCGTGACTGTACGGCCGTGGCATCACAGGTGTCAAGGATATCAGATCTGGGTCCAATCCGGGCTGTGGAATCTCGACCATCGCTGGATGGGGTCCTGTTCGTTCCGCGGGACTTGAGTCACTTCGTTTTCGACGTTGGCTGATATCGATTTGGTAGGTCTCTGGTCTCGGAACACCGAATTTTTCGAACCCACAGAACGCACTCACGTTCGATGTTATATAGTGCGCGACGCACAACGAGGGAGTAGGGCCAATATTCTCAGTACTACTGAACAATTGCGATACGGCAGTCCCATTCGTAAACTACATACACCCCCGATCCGATTCAGGAAATAGACGAGTAGTTTTCGCATGACCTGTGGGACACCACCCGCTGACAGCAAGCACATAAAATTTTCATTTTCAACCCAAATTTGAATCAGGGGATGGAGTCAGTCGTACACCTTAAGAGCCAAAAAAAAAAAAAAAAAAAGGGTTAAGCAGAAATCACCGTGGAATGGGATATCCATTCATGGCTCCTCTTCCACCTACCACCACCATCTCCCCTCATAAAGCACTCGCCTTTGTCGAGACTGTCTTCAAAGACCCCTCCAACATCAAAGTCACCCTCCCCCACCTCACTGACTACCTCTGCCACTTCCTCCACAATGTCGTCCTGTTGAGCGAGAGCGAGTGAGTGTGTGCACTGTGAACCTGAGTAATCGGCGAGCACCACAACTGCTGAGCCACAGGCTCGGCCACAGCAGTGAGCTGTGGCCTCGCTAGTACGAATCAGAGCGCGGACAGCGTCTGCACTCAGTTGAGTGGCCTTAGGCCTTTAGATATGATAGATAGTTATTTATATAGTGTTCTGAAGTGTATATAAGACACCAAGGACACACCCAATAAACTCAGTTCATTCAGAACAACTAAGTAGTCGTAAAGTACAGGCCTCACAGGTAAGCTAAAGTAGTACGCAATATACCGTTGCTCCCCATGCCTGCTCCACACGTCCTGCCCATGATCACCATGAAAATGGAGCTCACCAATGACAATGAGGATGCCTTCCTCACCACTGCCCTTCAGGGCAAACTCTCCAGTGAATCCGATGCACCTGACTACCTCGCCATTCATGGCGACACCGCTGACCCTGCCCCTCCTGACGCCTCTACCACTAAGGTAGATGAACTGAAAGCATCGATGGATGAGCAGCTAGCTGCCATCTGGGCCACCCTGGCCTCTCTCGTTGCCCCCCCCTCTGCGCCCCCCCCTGCCAAACCCTCTGCCCAACCCACCCCATCAGGAAAACCCATGTTTTACTTATTCATACTTTCTGTTCTTTTGCTCTTTTAGCAAGGGAAAAAAGGACCCTTTCAGAAAAGTACCAACTACTTAAAAAAAGAAATCCCCTCTTCTTTTTCTTTACTTTTCCTACTTTTTAGGCATATTTCTGGGGAAATTTTGGATTTTGGTCTGATTTTGGTCCGATTTTTTGAAATTTTGGTCCAATTTATTACCATATATGGTAATTCTCGGACCAAAAAATAAAGTTTGGTCCAATATTTCCATTTTTGGACATTTTATTTTGTCAATTTTTGGTCATTTGGTACTCTACTTATCCTGTACTTTTTTTGGCAGCTCAGCAAGTAAAAAAAAAAGAAAGAGGTCTTTTTCTTACTTTTTCTACTTGTTTTCTGAAAAGAATGAAAAAGTATGGAAAAGTATGAATAAGTAAGAATAAGTAAAATACATGGTTTTCCTGATGCCCCTAAGCCCACGCCCCCTCCTCATGCCCCCCCTAAGGTCTTGGCCCCTGTGCCCAAGGCCCCTAAACCCACCTCTGTTCCCACACCCTCCCCCTCCTACGCTTCTGCCACCCGTAAGCTGGTTAGGCCCAGCCTGATCGTGACCTGGAATGTAACGCCACCACTGGCGTTAGTCCGACTTGGACTGCGAAAGGGCGTTTACGACTTAGCGAGATATCCTCTAACGATCACGTGACTTGATCACGGGATGCACGGCGCTTGTCAGGCACGTGATGAGATACACGGTGTCTAATCGGCACGTGATCTGGGCGTACACTAGGGCGAGTCACACCACTAGGTAATCAAGTCGGTAAAGATGACTTGCTCGAAGAGGCAAGCGAATCACGCGTGTAAGAGACGAGTGGAAAGGTGGTGAATTGAAGAAGACCAAGATGGCGTATCTTGGTCTTATCGAGCCACTATTTATACATATTTGAGGACGCTTTAAAGCTCCTCTTGAAACCTGTACGACTAATAGCGTAAGTAGCTTGAACCCTACTACAGCTATCATGTGATAAGTACATGTCACATCGACATGTGATTGTGCTACGCGCTGACTGATACGACTGTCCATGACACATTACTACTTACAAATGAGGTCATCATTGTAGGTAAGAGTCCATCCCTTTGTGCTCTGTGACATCACCCCCTTTTCAGCTGCGACGACCGCGGTGCCGAGTGGGGCCTATCCCTCCGAGCCATCCCTCTTGCCTCTCTGTGATTCGGTCCACTATGTTCGCCATCTCAAGTCGGAATTTGCAGCGGGCCAGTTCCAACTGCACTCCTCCCAGTGCTTGAGCTAAGGCGTGGAGTCGCTGCTCCATCCTTTCAGCCTCCTGGCGGTAAGCGTGGAACCGGGTTAACTCAGCTTTGACCCCCACATCCTTCAACTCGTTGACCGCGCGGTCCACCCGATGCTGGTTGCTGTGCCCTCCGACGAGGGCGAATAGGTCTTCTGGAGTGTAGTGGGGCTTCCCGGCTTCTCGGACTTGAGGTTTGGCGTAGAGGGGGCGACTGTACACCTTGTCGCTGTCGTCCACGAGGCCGAGGACCAGGGGGTCTGGTCCGGCGATAATTTGAATGTAGGTGGCCTGACGGGTCACTCCCTGGGCATCGGTGATGGGGTAGTGGACGAAATCGTCCCCCTGGTTGTGTTTGTATCCGTGCGGCGGGATGCGCGATGTCCCTCCTAAGTACCGGAGGCGAACGGCTGGTGCGGTGGAGCTGTGGGTGTCGATGGCCACGCTCCCGCGGTACAAAGGGCGACCCGTGGTGTCGCATGCGTAGGGGGTTTCGCGGGGGTTGTCAGAATCGGTGGCCGTGATGAGATAGGGTTGCTCAACTGGGTACCACTCCCTTAAGCTCCCTTCGACTGCGTCGTACACTGCCCTTTCAGCGTCTTGATGTGTTGGCGCCGTCGATGGTAGATAATGGCCCTCCTGGCCGCCGCTGCTGCTAGTTGTCGTCGCTTCCAGTTCTCTGCCGGCTCCCTCCAATCCCGTGTCTTCATCCACTCTTGCCACCTCAGTGTTGCGGGCGTCTTCTTCTTGCTTGACCTCGACTCGTACGTGGTTAAGTCCAGGTGTGGGACTCGCAAAGAGTCCGATAGCTGTACGAAGCCGAGTAATTTTGGCCTCGGTGTATGGCGAGGTGTTGAGGTGGTTGCCGTTGGGGGTGAGGAGCCAGTACGTGGCAGGCTGGTCTGGGTCTTCGACGTCGATGATGGATTGGACGTTGGTGAGGGCTGTCCGGAGTTCTTCGTGGGTGAGGCCATCGGCAAGGCAGGTAGCGAGAGAGGAGATAGAGGAGGTAGAGGGAAGAGACATTTCTGGTTGAGTGGAGAGTCCAGTGTGACAAGATGGGGGTTGATTCGCAACTTGTCCCCTCCTTATATGTGTTCCTTTCGAGTTCGCACTCCGCTCGTACTCCACTAGGGCTTCGTCAGCAAACACGTCATCCTTGTTGACCCACTGGTTCTTTGAGTCTGGATATCCCTTCCATTTCACGAGGTATTGCAATTTCTTGTTCTGGCCGAAGCGTCTGGAGTCTAGAATTCGCTCCACTTCATATTCCTCTTCTCCATCTACTAGATCCGGTGGTGGACGTTGGAAGTTTTTCCCATGCATGGGCGTCTCTCGATAGGGTGTGAGTAAATTGATGTGGAATACGGGGTGTATACTCCACTGCGTGGGGAGTTTGAGTTGGTAGTTCACCGGGGATAGGACACGTGTGATTTGGAATGGCCCATGTCGCCTCGCTGCGAGTTTTGCCGTTGGTTGATTGGTTCGGAGATGCCACCCTTCTAACCATACTTGGTCTCCTATTTGATATTTGGGCGTGTTCCTATGTTTGATCCACAGTGTTTGCGCCTTGTGGATGAGGTTCTGGGCTTCTCTCCGTGCTTCACGGAATTGTTGGAGTCACGTGAGTACCTGTGGAATTGGTGATGGTTTATCGGTCCAATCAGCGCAGGGGTCGTATCTCATTAGGAGCGAGAATGGAGACTTCCTTGTGGCTTCATGTGGCCAGTTGTTATGCGCGAATTCTGCCATGGGTAGAAACTGCGCCCAGTTGTCTTGGCGCTCGTTGGTCCAGAACCGGAGGTATTGTTCGAGCCATTGATTGGTGCGTTCTGATTGTCCATCTGTTCTGGGGTGGTACGCCGTGGAGATATTCTGATAGATGCCAAGAATTCGGCATAATTCCCGTGTGAATTTCGATGCAAATCGTGGGTCTTGATCGCTGATGATCTTGGACGGTAGTCCGAATCTCCAAAATACATGAGTTATGTACAGGGCTGCGGTTTCTTCCGCCGATATCTCTTCGCTGCAAGGGATGAAGATTGAGGCTTTGGTGCAGTCGTGGTCGGTTATGGTGAGGATAGAGTCATGCCCCTGTGACTCCGGTAGTTTAGTAATGAAGTCGAGCGCTATGGTTTCAAATGGCTTAGCGTCGGTTTTCGGTGTGATGGGTACTAGCGGGGCCTTCGTCGGGCGGTTGTTGACCTTGTGTCGTTGGCATTCCGCGCATCCCTGGACGTATTCGGTTATATGTTTTGTCATGTTCGGCCACCAGTAGTTTTGTTCGATGATTCTTGTCGTTTGTTTGATTCCTGGATGACCGTAGACTGGGGGATTGTGGTGATTTGCGATGATCGTGCAAATTTCGTCTGGCCCTCCCGTGATTACCCGTGCGCCTTGGCGGTACCAGGTTCCTTCAACCTTTTTGAGTTTGTGCGGGTCTACCCAGGGGCGTACAGTGTTTTCATCTTGTTCGTGTGTCTCCGGGGTTTGCGTGGTTAGGGTTCGTGCGAATACTTTCTCTGGTAGGACGACAACCCCTTCGTTATCTCGCTCTCCTCTGTCGTAGTCGGGTCTCCGTGATAAGGCATCTGCGCGGCCATTGTTGGTTCCTTTGATGTGGTGGATCTCGAAGTCATATTCCATGAGTTCCAGCATTTCTCGAGCTACGCGGCGACTTATCTTCTGTGGGGATTTCCAGTGCGTGAGGTTTAGATGGTCTGAGAAGATTTTGATTTTGTGCGGGGATCCTGCTAGGAATGGTCTCCAGTGTCGTAGTGCTTTGACGATGGCCAGGAGTTCTAAGTCGTAGATGTCGTAGTTGCGTTCAGCTTCATTCAGGGTGGCCGAGAAGTATCCGATGGGATGTCGTTTCCCAGTCTTGTTTCTTTTATAGGAGCACTGCGCCTACTGCGTATCCGGATGCGTCTACTTCGAGTTCGAATTGGTCTGTCAGTGTGGGGTGTGCGAGGACCGGTTCGTTGGTGACTAGGCGTTTGAGGTTTTGGAAGGCGGTTTCTTCGTCTTTGCCCCATATCCATTCTGCGTCTTTGCGTGTGAGTTTGTTGAGGGCTCGTGTGTATGTGGCGAAACCGCGAATGAAGAGGCGGTAAAAATTGCAGAAGCCCAGAAAGGAGCGTACGTCGCGTACCTTTGTTGGTGTGGGCCAGTTGCGTATGCCCGCAATTTTTACGGGGTCCATACGAGTTACCCCCTTTTCAAGGATTACCCCCAGGTAATCCATTCGCGGTTGGTGGAAGGTACATTTGGACGGTTTAAAGTAGAGGTCGTGGTCCATTGCGACTTGGAGTACTGCGCATACTGCGTCTATGTGTGCCTGAAGTCCTGCGTGTTCAAGTGTCGCGATACCGATGTCGTCCATGTAGACGCGGATGATTGTACCCATTGTTGCGAAGATGCGAATTGTGTCGCCTAAGATGTCGTTCATCATGTTCTGGAATGTCGCTGGTGAATTCGTGAGTCCGAAGTACATGACAAGGGGTTCGAATAATCCGTATTTCGTTTTGAACGCGGCCT
Source organism: Lactarius akahatsu (assembly GCA_021524915.1). Classification (NCBI taxonomy): domain Eukaryota; kingdom Fungi; phylum Basidiomycota; class Agaricomycetes; order Russulales; family Russulaceae; genus Lactarius; species Lactarius akahatsu. Next base: position 67,586 of record JAKELL010000172.1, on the reverse strand, counting down.
TGTGTTCATCGCCTACCTTGATCCGTACGTTGTTGTATCCCCAGCGGATGTCGAGTTTGGTGAATATGTGTCCGTCTCCGAGGTCGTTGATGAGTTCCGACATGAGAGGTAGTGGGTATTGGTTGTGCACCGTGCAGGCGTTGATTCGCCGGTAGTCTTGTACTGGTCTCAGTTTTCCGTCCTTTTTCTTGATGAAGAAGAATGACGAGGCGTAGGGTGACTTTGAGGGTCGGATGTAGCCTAGCTTGAGTTGTTCGTCTAGCCATTTGCGTAGTTGTCCGTCTTCGTCTTGTGACATTGGGTATACTTTGCAGTCGATACTGGGGGGTGTACCCGGTTTGAAGTCAATTGCATGGTCCCAAGGTCGTGATGGTGGGAACCGGTGGGATGCCTCTTCGCTGAAGATTTTCGCGAAGCGCTGATATGGTTCTGGGAGGGCTTCCACAACGGTGTTTTGGTTAGCTGCAATGGCTAGTTCGGTGGCTGTGGTACGTATCTGGCATTCCTCTTCGAGTTCTTGGATGATATCTTCGGCTTCGTCTTGGGTCATTGCACTGGCAATGGTGGTTTGTGCTTCTGTGGGGTTGATTGATCGAAGCACTACTGGAAGGGCCTCTTCGTGAATGGTGGCGTGCGCCCAACTGATGGTTGGCTCATAGGTCGCTAGCCAGGGATATCCGAGGACGAGGTCTTCGTTTCCTATGTCAGTGACGAGGAACCTCATGGTTTTAGAGATTTTATTGGTTTGGACGTCCAGATCAATGAAGTGTATAATAGACCCAGCTTTGTTTTCTGTGTTATCTATGTTCCAGATTTTCTTTGGTTTCTCAAGGGTTTGTAGCCCAAGGCCCATGCGTTTAGCGAACGTGGGTCTTATGAAGTTGTCGGTGGCTCCGGAGTCTACGAGCCCTCTTATGTCAGCCATGGAGTAACTGGTGCGAATCGAGACTGGGATTCTGAGCGAACGGTAGCGAGTCATGATTACAGAGTTACAATTAACTGCCCTCACCCAGGCCGTTGGGTTTAGGCGTCCTGAAAACCCTCTTGGGTCCAGAGATCTTTGAATACGAGGTCTTTCACCTCGTCGCTAGCCCCTCTAAGCGTCTCCATCCACCCTTTGGCTTGCTCTTCTGGTGTAGCCTCCGCGCGACGCACTGTTGTCGGCTCTTGACTGTAGTAGTCGGTGTCCATGCTTCGACTCGTGCTTGCGCGTGGTGGGAGGGGTTGCCTTGGTTTTCTGGGGCGTGTACATTCTTGTGAGAAGTGGCCGGGGTTGTTACAGTTGTAACAGATGACTTCCCTCATATCCCGGCGTGATCCGCCTCCTCGATTTTGTCCGGGTCCCCCTCTTGGTGGGAACGGGGGTCGATTGCGGTTTGGGTCTCCTACTTCCGCGAGGCGTGCTCTGGTGTGGTCCGCCGATGTGTCCATGGTGTCTGGATCACGGCACGGTGGTGGGAATCTAGGTGGTGCCCATTGTGGGTTGTAGCCGCGGTTTTGCTGGGGCCTCGGTGGTGGTTGTACGCGTGGGGTGGTGTTAATTCCTAGGCGAGCGCGCAGATGGATGTACTGCTTCTGCCTTCGGAGTGCCGCCTCCTTCCATTGGTTGAAGGTTTGGGGGTCGTCTAACTCGTAGATTTTTGTGAACAGGGCTTTCGGGAGCCCCACCATGAATCGATCCAGGGTTTGGCGATCGTTGAGGCGGTAGTCAGCTTTCCATGCTAGCTGTTCAAAATTGGTGACGTACGAATCAATGTCGTCGCCGACCATTTTGAATCCCTTTGCCAGTGTGGCTTGGGCTTGTTCTTGCTCTAGGACGTTGGAGAAGCGGTCTGAGAATCCCGCTGTTAAGGTGTCCCATAGGTAGGGATCGTATCGGCTGCGTCCATGGTGTAGCTCGTTGTTGAGCCATTGGAGAAAGCCGAGCGTCCAGTTTGACACTCGTGGTCCCTTGATGAAGCCCAAAAATAACAGGCATCGCCGATAGATGTTGGTCATGATTGGCGCTTCTGAGTTTTGTCCCCAGTAGATGTGCCATTGTGTGAGAAATGACTCGTACTCATCTCTGTTTCCGTCGAAGATGCTTGGGGTTTCTCCCATTAGTTTGTCTGTTCCTTGGGGCGCTCCCAGTGGTAGTGCTCCCAGGGCCTGGACCTCCCGCCGGTGGTGGTGGTCCTCCTCCGAATGGGTCTCCACCTCCTCCTCCTCCGAATTGAGGTTGTCGTCTTCCTGGGGGTCCTTGACCGAAGGCGCCTCCCGGTCTTCTAGGTTGTGGTGGTTCTCCGGCGCCGGGCGGGGGGTCTGCGACGTCTGGTCCCACCGCTCTAAAAATTGCTGCGTCGTTGGCTGTCATTCGGTGTCCTGTGGTTGGGTTGATGGGGCGTAGGTAGGCTTCAGCTTCTTCTGTAATTCTTCGGGCTTCTTTGACCGCCGTGTCGACTTTGGTGATTGTTGCGGTAGCCATTGCTACAGGGGGGTGTACTTCAATGTGTTCTGGTTCGTTTATGCACAGGGACTCAGCTGTTTGTATTATGTCCCCAACTTCTGACTCGTCTTCGTTGTCTGATTCTTCGTTGTCTCTGCTGGTTTCCGATGGTGCGGGAGTTCTGGGTTCTGAGGTGCTTGGCTCTTCGTCGGGTTGTCCGTCTATGCGTCCCCACTCTGCGCATGTGGGTAGGTTTCGCGAGTCGATGTCGCAGTTGTAGTTTCTTCCTGCGGGGCGTACGGCGTCGTAGTGGTTGTCTATAGGGTTCCAAGTGATCTCGACCCAACACAGGTGATCAAAATTAAACTCAACGGGGCGGTATCGGGTCGGACCTGATGCAAAATCGACAAAGTATCCGGTTTCTCCTCTGTATTCTCTCCAGCGAGTGGCTCTTAGGAATTGTGTTGGTACGTTGCGGTCTCCCCATCGTTCAAGGGGGTAAGCCTGAAAGTTTCTCCACTGTTCTCGAGTTGTGAACGCCACGGTGAAGGGATCTTGGTCTTAATGTAACGCCACCACTGGCGTTAGTCCGACTTGGACTGCGAAAGGGCGTTTACGACTTAGCAAGATATCCTCTAACGATCACGTGACTTGATCACGGGATGCACGGCGCTTGTCAGGCACGTGATGAGATACACGGCGTCTAATCGGCACGTGATCTGGGCGTACACTAGGGCGAGTCACACCACTAGGTAATCGAGTCGGTAAAGATGACTTGCTCGAAGAGGCAAGCGAATCACACGTGTAAGAGACGAGTGGAAAGGTGGTGAATTGAAGAAGACCAAGATGGCGTATCTTGGTCTTATCGAGCCACTATTTATACATATTTGAGGACGCTTTAAAGCTCCTCTTGAAACCTGTACGACTAATAGCGTAAGTAGCTTGAACCCTACTACAGCTATCATGTGATAAGTACATGTCACATCGACATGTGATTGTGCTACGCGCTGACTGATACGACTGTCCATGACACATTACTACTTACAAACAAGGTCATCATTGTAGGTAAGAGTCCGTCCCCTTTGTGCTCCGTGACATGGAAGCACACTGATGAGATGGCCCCATTGGCCATTCACCACAGCCCCTTGGCCATATGTGCCCATCTCAATGCTGCACTTGCAGCCACCCATCCCGAGGTTACCTTGTCTGCTGCACGGTGGACCAAGAATAACAACCTTGTGGTGATTGCTGGCCCTGACACTACGGCGCACCATCTCACCTCCACCTCCCACTTCATCTCCGACACCCTCTCCACCTTCCTGTCCACCTCCGCCGACATGCCCCTTCCCATCTCCGCCAAGGAGAATGTCCACTGGTCCCACCTCCTCATCAACAACATCCCCACAGGAGTCACCGCCACACGCTGGGGCCTACTCCCCTCAAGAGTGCCAGGACACACTCGCACATGACAACCCAGTCTACCGGTCCTTGCGACTGGCTCAACTTCCCTCTTGGTGTTGATAAGTGACCTGTGCGCACTTAGCGGCTCAAATGGACATGCAGATAACGGACTGCTTTAGATAAGATATATTGGACTTATGTAGATTAGATTATACTGTATATGATCTTTACAATCTCGGACTTTCTTATCTATGACATCACTGTACAATGACATCATGGACTCCTCTGGACTCCCCTTGTATTTCGTCCTTGTACTCTGATCCTTGTTGTTATCTTTATTATGATGTCACTATGATATCATGTTCCAGACTTTCTTTGTTCTATATGCCTTGTTCTCCAGAACAGTACACTCCTTTGTCCACTTGTAGAACAATGCGTCTTGTATTTACTGTGACCAGTTATTACCTATGTCACTCTGTATTTTTGTATAAGTAGTATAGCTTGTACGCTCCTGGTCCACATCAGTTCTCATCTGTTGTGTGCCAGGTATGTTTCCCTCTCTTGTATAAACATCAGTTCTCATCTGTTGTGTGCCAGACACCACTCTGTTGAGACGCGACTAATTCAAGTCACATGTCTCGTGGGATATGATTGAGTCATCCCATATACTAAATACGGTATCTGTCCCTTACGGACTGATTTGGACTTGGCCGGACTCTTACGGACCGCTTTTGTTTATCTTTATTGTTAGAGTCATATATGGCTCTTATTGTTCTCTATTGTTAAGATACCGGTATTGTCTGCTTTAGGCAGCTATTGTTCTCTGCCCTCCAATGGCATTTCTCCCTCTGGCGCACAGACCACCTGTATTGTGTTTGGATCACCTGTGCGCACAGACCATTCTTAGCTAAGCATCCTGTATATAAGGACTGCTGTTTTCGCCTCTACACTTCAGAGTTTACTTCCCCTCTGAAGTGTAAGTCCCTTTATTATTACTTCTCCTACTTTACCTTTACTCATGAGACGTTCCTTTATAGTAACTTGTCTCTACTAGGTATGCAGTTGTAATAGAGTTTACTTCCCCTCTGAAGTTAACTTGTCTCTACTAGCTTATCGCTATTAACGCTTCGCTCGTTAGTTCTGCGCTTCAACAGGTTATGGGCCCTGACGCCTAATAACTAACTTGCGTTATACCTACAGATCTACTCTTGTGTCACCTTGCTCTCTCAGCCGACCACATCTTTTTTGTCGTCCTCTACATCAGTGAGCATCCTCTATCCCCTATATCTCGACACTTCCTTTCTCGTCCACCATGACTCTGTCATGTGCCATTCTGGCTAGCCTCTTAAGGAGGTTCTCGTGAAAGGTCTCTATGACCTTAAATTCCTCTGTGCGCACTATCCTAGTATATCTTCTATACCCGGTTTTCGTCCGGAAGTGCTTTCATAGGCCAATAGGGGAAGACCCTTGCGGCTATAGGCCTTTCTAATGGTTGGGTGATACTCGGTTAATACCTGGGTCACTTTAAGGGGTGTGAAGGCCTGGTTAATAGTCAAACCCAGAAGTCCTTCCCTCTGACACAACTAGGAAACGCTACTATACTATAATGGTATTTACACAGTAGCTATGACTAGACCTCTGCCAGGAGAAGTATTCGCTCCCTCTGTGCAGGATTCGCTGCATGGCATGTATCACTAGTCTAGCTACTTAGTACCAAGACCCTTAATGGTCTGTTCTAGAGACTCCACAGACGACAGTCACAATTGTTATGGGAGTTGATCCCTATCATTGTCTCTGGAATTCGCTGTTGGCTCCTCTCTAGGGTACTACCCTTTACTGTGCATCTTAGTCGCCCCAGTCTACTTGGCCCTAAAGGTTAGAGATGGCCTTGAAGCGTCCTTCGCCGGACAATGCTTCTATGAGCCCTTCTTGCTAGACCCTGATAAAGCTGTATGACATGACCACTCGCCCTCCTAGGGTCTCAGAAGATCACAGTACAAGGCAGCCATCATAAAAATGATTCCACTACTATAATACTTCCAAGTCGCACAAACTTGAGGCATGACACTCTACTGTGTTATGGAGTTATAGCGCTCTTATGGCTGGACCTCTACTTTCCCTAAACAAGATCTGGGCTGGTTCTGACTGCTCCTCGGAACTAGATATACAAACATCTCAAATGGCTTCGCCCACCTTCCACCTCTCCTTCCCACCGACCCTCGTCCTTTCCAAGTTGGATGGGACAAACTGGCAAACATGGGGAGCGACCTTCACGTCGCTCATGTTGATGAATGGGGTGAAAAGGCACCTCTCTCACTCCCAGCCTGCCTTTGTTCCACACCACCCTGCCCCTGCAGCAGGAGTTGTTGGTGCCCCTACGGGGCCAACAGACGAAGGGTTGGCCATCTTGGCCTTGTGGGAGAAGCAGGAAGAGGTCATCACTGGCCTCCTATACCTCTCAGTCACGTCAGAGGTTCTATCCAGCATTGTGTCAGAGACAGTGTTCCCAACCGTCCATGACAAATTTTCCCACTTAGATCACCTCTATGGTCAGGTCGGCTCCATGGCCACCTTCAACCTATGGGTGGGCTTGGCCAACACCAAGCTTCAGGAAGGTAGCCCCTTCCAACCTCAACTCCAGAAAATGCTGGACGCGAGGAACACCCTAGTGGAGCAAGGGATGCCCATCTCGGACATGCAAATGTCCTTCATATTGTTAGACGCGCTACCCCCCTCCTACAGCACCATAGCAGGCACCATCCTCGCCTCTGGCCCCCCTGCCAACCTACAACCTCAGGACCTAATTAACAGGTTCATTAATGAGGAATCACGCATCGCTGGTCCCCCGGCATCTTATAATAAGATAGCCCCCGTCAAGAAAAATTCGCCTCCGAACGATCATGCGTCGCAGGCATCAGGCAGCTCTGTGTCCCCGGACATAATCTGCCACTACTGCAAAAAGTCTGGCCATAAAAAGCCAGACTGCTACAAACTCAAACGGGACCAGGAGAATGCGAAGAAAGGGAGGGCTGGGCAACGTGGGAAAGCTGCCCAAAATACAATGACTGAGGCCCCGGATTCACTTCCAGGGAACAGGTTTGCTGCAGCCAATAGCATACCTGTACCAAAGAGCCGCCTATTTACTATAGTTAATGGCTCTGGCAAAATAGAAGAGGTACATGAGGTACCTCAGGTGTCCCTTTACATGATGAGTGCCAACCACACTCAGACAGCATCAAGATGGATGATGGATAGTGGAGCATCAGCACATTTCACTCCACACCTTGAAGACTACGACTCCTACACACCCCATGAAGGAGTAGAAGTGCTTCTAGGTGACAACTCTCTGCTCAAGAGCGTTGGTACTGGTACGGTTACAATCCGAACCAACAGAGGTTATGACCTCAAAATATCAAATGTGCTACACCTCCCCAACACACACTCACGCATACTATCCACGCCTGCTCTAACACAAAAAGGCGCCATCATCAGTTTCGACTCAACATCTTTTGCTATAAGATTCAATGGAGAGACCATAGCGGAAGGACACAAGGCTTCAGGCCTATATTGGCTTGACGGACAACATATGAACTCAGTCCGAGCACCTGCATCTGCTAGCCTTGATGTCTGGCATCAGCGCATGGGACATATGTCCAAAGATGCGCTTAAAAGATATGCTCAGGAGTCTGTAAAAGGACTCCATATAAATAATTCACCAGTAGACGATAAGTTGTGCCATGGCTGTGAGACTGGCAAATCAACGCGTCTACCCTTTCCACCTTCCTCAAAACGCGCACAAGAACCCCTTGAAGTCATCCACAGTGACCTTGTTGGCCCCATGCAGAGCCAATCAATACAAGGAAACAAGTACTTCGCCACGTTCATAGACGACTTCTCCAAAGCAGCAGTAGTCGTCTTCATGAAAACAAAGGACCAGTTTAAGGATGCCTTCCTACATTATAAGGCATGGGCTGAAAAACAACTAAACAAGCCCATCAAAACCTTACACTCGGACCGTGGTGGCGAATACGTCAATAATGACTTAAAGCGCATACTTTTGGAAGCGGGAATTGAGCATACTCTTACAATGCCTCATTCTCCACAACAGAATGGGAGAGCCGAGCGATTCAACCGAACGGTTATGGAAAAAGGCACTAGCATGCTTCATCATGCAGGCCTTAGCCTTGGCTTTTGGGAGCAAGCAGTTCAAACTGCTGTCCAAATCTACAACCGCACTCCCACTCGTTCTAATCAGTGGAAAACTCCGCTGGAGCTCTGGGATGGTACAGTCCCGGATGTCTCTTACTTTAGAGTATTTGGCTGCAAAGCCTACTATCATGTACCCGAACACAACCGGCGCAAACTAGATCCTAAAGCAAAGGAAGCCGTGTTTGTGGGCTATGAGCCCCTATCAAAGGGCTACAAACTCTGGGATAGACATAGCCGGTGCTTCGTCTCTTCACGAGATGTTACATTTGACGAAAGCACCTTCCCATCCCTGAGTGACCTGGCTCGTCACTCTCAAACTCCTACCCCTCCCGTGTCTGGTGAACTCGAAAGAGGCGCTGCCGGCGGAGAGATTCTCTTTGTAGTGCCTAGCCCGCCTACACCAGCTGTTGCCCCTGCGGCACCTACACCAGTCTTTGTACTCCCACCTATTCAGGTGCCCGCAGAACCTCAACAACAGCCCAGCACACCCCCCAACACCTCACCTGCTGTGGCAGACCAGACAATATATCACACTCCCCCTTCCCAAGCCCCACCTCCTACAAACACTGCACCCACCCGCACTCGCACTCGCTCCACAAGGCGTGCTGCAGTAGTCGCTCCTATACCGGCCCCTAATTTCAATAGGGAAGTATCTCCTCCCAGATCTACTCCCAGATCTCCAAGGAATACTCAGCCGGTTTCGCCTGCCCGACCAAGGCGGAGCACTAGGGTACGATTCACGAATCCTCGCTATCTCCAAGAGGATGATGAATTCGTGCAAGGAAGCAGTAGGCTGGGAATGATGGACCTACTTAATGCGGCAGAGGCACCTGGCTATAGGGACCCTCAGACCTTTAAGCAGGCTATGGAGTCTGAACAAGCTGTCGATTGGCTTGAAGCATGCCAGTATGAACTGGATGCTCTCGACAAGCTCGATGTCTGGAAATTAGAACCCCTCCCTGCTGGAAGGAAGGTGGTTAAATGCAAATGGGTGTTTAAGAAGAAAGCAGATGGACGCTTTCGTGCTAGGCTAGTGGCAAAAGGGTTCACCCAACTAGAGGGGGTGGACTTCGACGAAACTTTCTCCCCAGTTGCCCGCTTCGAGTCTTTACGACTCCTTCTTGCGTTGGCTACGCTTGAAGACTGGCATATTCACCAGATGGATGTCAAATCGGCATTCCTTCATGGGGAACTGGAGGAAGAAATCTATATGGAGCAACCTGTCGGTTTCGTCACAGCTGGCTCCGAGCACCTTGTGTGCCGGTTACAGAAGGCCCTTTATGGCCTGAAACAAGCCTCCCGCGCATGGAACGTGCAATTCCATGGGGTCCTTTGTGACCTAGGCTTTACGCGGACGTACTCTGATGCAGGAGTATATGTGTATCATCTTCAAGAGGGGGGTGACACATTATTTGTGATCTTATATGTAGATGACATCACTATACTCGGGAGCTCTCTGTCAAAAATCAATGATCTGAAAGTCTCTCTATCAGACCGATATGAGATGACTGATCTTGGTGAAATCCAATCTTATCTCGGTGTCAACATCACCAGAGATCGTGCAAACTGCACCATGGAAATCAACCAATCAGATTACATCCGCGATGTGATTGAGTGCTTTGGAATGTTAGATTCCAACCCAGTATATACCCCTCTTCCCTCTGGCGCTGAGGCACACTTGATCAAATTCGAAGATCAGGCCTCTACTTCTGAAATTAAGAAGTATCAACAGATAATTGGGTCACTGCTGTATGCGCAGATAGGAAGCAGACCTGATATATCCTTCGCTGTTGCGCGCCTTAGTCAATTTGCTTCCAATCCCTCACCTCAGCATTTACGCCTATCCAAGTATGTCCTAGCCTACCTAAACACAACAAAGGACTACAGGATACGCTATGCTGGAGGGACTGACTCTGATGGAGCTGGCCTTCATGGCTACTGCGACTCTTCCTGGGGAGATCAGGAAGAAAAGCACTCCACCTCTGGCTACGTCTTCCTACTTGCTAATGGAGCCATTTCATGGTGTACCAGAAAGCAGAAGACCATAGCCCAGTCTACCACAGAAGCAGAGTACATGAGCCTCGCTGAGGCCTCTAACCAAGCTCAGTGGTACACTACCTTCCTAGGGGAACTAGGGTATGAGGTCGCCTCCCCCATTCCCCTACACTGTGACAACAAGGGTGCTGTAGACTTAGCATTAAACCCTGTCACTGGAAGGCGGTCCAAACATATCCTGATCAAACACCATGTAGTCAGGGAATACGTAGAAAATAAGGTCATAGACCTGATTCGTACTCCTACAGGGGAAATGGTTGCAGATGGACTTACTAAGTCACTGCCCAAAGAACCCTTTGACAAAATGGTCACTGATCTAGGAATGGTGTAAGAAGGGTTAAAAGGAAAACTTGTACACAGTCAATGGTCGTCGATCCTTGGTTTATCAACAAGGACGTCACATTGTTCTGTAATCTTGTACAAAACACATCATGTTCTCTAATCCATGAGAGCTATGAAAAACCCTTCTTAGAACTCTGAAGGAGTTGGACCTTGTTCCAACTTAGTACAGAAGATAGTCCTTTATTACAGGACTATCATGAAGTGGGTGTAAAAACCGCTTCGGATTGAACATTATCTGCACAAAGATTCCAACCTCAATCCCGAACTTCTGTACGACTCTGGGTTCTATATAAACACCTACATCTACAAAATGGACTGCCTCTATCATGGAGGGATGTTGAGACGCGACTAATTCAAGTCACATGTCTCGTGGGATATGATTGAGTCATCCCATATACTAAATACGGTATCTGTCCCTTACGGACTGATTTGGACTTGGCCGGACTCTTACGGACCGCTTTTGTTTATCTTTATTGTTAGAGTCATATATGGCTCTTATTGTTCTCTATTGTTAAGATACCTGGTATTGTCTGCTTTAGGCAGCTATTGTTCTCTGCCCTCCAATGGCATTTCTCCCTCTGGCGCACAGACCACCTGTATTGTGTTTGGATCACCTGTGCGCACAGACCATTCTTAGCTAAGCAGTCCTGTATATAAGGACTGCTGTTTTCGCCTCTACACTTCAGAGTTTACTTCCCCTCTGAAGTGTAAGTCCCTTTATTATTACTTCTCCTACTTTACCTTTACTCATGAGACGTTCCTTTATAGTAACTTGTCTCTACTAGGTATGCAGTTGTAATAGAGTTTACTTCCCCTCTGAAGTTAACTTGTCTCTACTAGCTTATCGCTATTAACGCTTCGCTCAGTTAGTTCTGCGCTTCAACACACTCTGCTTCACTTGCAAGATCTCTCTGTTGCTGCTTCAAGCTCACCTTCATATCTCACCACAGTCACCAGTTCACTGTGAGTATGATCCCTTCATATGCGCTGTTCATCACTTGGGTCAAGCATCCTGACGGTTATGCCGCCGGATCTTCAAGCAGCCTGGTTGTGACCTTTGAGGACCCCTCTGGAGTGGCGCTCCAGGACCTCTTAGCTCACGGGTCCCTCTTCGCCTTCAGGCAGGAGGGTCACCTCAGGCACTGGAAGCAGCAGCCTCATGCCAAAGCTTCCCCCTCAAACTCCAATGGGCCTTCTAAGCCCACTTAGGTTCGCTCCTTCCACCCTACACCCCCTATGGGCTCCTTCCTTTACTCCACACCCCCCCTCCCTGGGTTTCTATCCCCACCCCCCTGCCCTACAGCAGGACCTTACAATCATTGCCTTCATTGCAACCAACCCTTCCCCCTATCCCCCGAACCTGCTTTTTCCTTCATGGTTTTGCCCCCCCTCGATCCGGACTTATTATTTATGTCCCCATTACTTTGTGTTTTGGACTGCACCCCCTGTCTCCATTTCCCTCATCCTCCATCTAGTCAGCGAAGCTCCGGCCCTCCTGATCACTGCATTCCACTGGGGAACCCTATTGGGTTGTACCGCTGGGTTACTGGAAGGCCAGAACTTAGAGAGTTTGCGGCCAGTAGACAAAGCATTGCGATGCTGGGGCCCATGGTCAAGTACTGTGTTGGTGTTGGTTTCCGTACAGGTGGAATGGCCAAAATCCCATGACACCTACTTGCATTATATTCGCACAGTCTACTACCGTACTGGATGTGGATAGGCCTTAGGGCTTCTGGTTAGTGCCCCCCTTCAGTGTGTAGTTACTTTCCGGCTGTAGTGCCGCTGCATTATGTACAGAGTAGCACGGGGACCAGTCTTAGTCTATGGCTTGTATCCTGGAATATAAACTGATTCAAAAAAAAAAAAAAAAAGGGATATCCATTAGTCCATCAGTATTGTACTACTAGTGAGTAATAGACTTCAACCCGAGGGGAAGCCTGGAATGATAGAGACGCAGACGCAGATGGGAAATCATTAACAAAAAAGCAAAGATACATGACGAGCTTAGTACTGTATTCGAGTAGTTAACACTATTTTCACAAGCCTGGTGAGGACATAGTAGCCATTACAGTACTACAAGATGAGGTAGCGTGTTGTTGGAGATACAGAAGACACAAAGCCCTTTTTTGCAAATGTTCACGAATTTACTAATGGACGGACTACGATGGCACAACGGGACGTAGGGCACTCGGGCTGTCTATTTCATGGTGCATCCGGCTGCCATGCCACCCGGCTCCGAGGATAAGGGTCAGTACAGCCCAGAAGCAAGTAAAGAGGGGTTCAGCAGCGGTGTTGAGCCTGCGAAAGCTCTCGCCAGGGGGCTATCGCTACCCCAACCGCCATCTCTTCCGAGACCATTTAGGATGCCTACCATCAGCAAAACCAGATTTAACTAGCTTAACTAGTGGTTACTAGGGGAAACTAGTGACAATATATTTGGGTGTCACTAGCCTCGGCTAGTGCCCACTAGTAACATTTTGTTTTCCTGATGACCAGTCTTAAGAGACTGGTAGCATGGGGGAAGGCACGAGAGGGGAGGGGGAGGGATTCCCGCTCATCCATTATAACCGGCTGATGCTCCCACAGGTGCCTGCCGGCAGCAGCCGCAGCACAATCCCTTTCGCTAGCTGGACATCTTGGGTTCCATGTGCCAAGTCTCCGCAGCGAAACCAATCGCCGCGAGATATCTCGAGAGAAGCGACAGAGACACATCGGTACCAGATCTGAGTTCGAATGCATGACTTCTTGTTATAACCCACTGCCAGTGCGTGAATCTGCGGGTCACGTCGTTTTGGTATGGGGCCAGAGGCAGAGGCACCCGCGGTATTCCTCCTACGGTTCTGACCCTGAAATGCACGATAAAAACTCTTCTTCTCAGCCAGCCTCTCACCCTCGTTCTCAGCGCTTCAGTGCTCGAGCTCGCTAGACCCTTGGTAACCCCTCATAACCCCTGTAACCATGCGCTACTCCTGGCTCTCTGTGCTCTTAGTCTTAGCCCTCACGTCGCGTCCCTCACCGGTCTCGCGACGCCTCTACCACAACCATGGCACGATCTCAGTGTCAAGCACGCCTGGAACGCCGTCCCAGACACCTGGGAGTGCCTTGGTCCCCCTCCCCCCGGCATCACGATTCACCTCCATATTGCGCTCCAGCCCAAGGAAGAGAACGTCTTAATGGAAGCACTCTACGAGGTCAGCACCCCCGGCCGTCCACAGTACGTCTTCTTTAACGTTCCTCGCCTACCATGTACTCATGTGCAGCGCTGCTCCGTGCCAGATATGGCAAACACCTCTCAAAGGAGGAGGTCGCCAAGCTTGTCGAGCCCCACCCAGATACGCTTGAGCTTGTCCACTCATGGCTTGCACACCACGGCGTGCATTCCTCCTCCATCTCGACCTCACACGACGGCGGCTGGCTCACAGTCATGGACGTGCCCGTGCCACAGGATAACGAGCTCCTCGGTGCATCATACCAGCTATACCGACTCGCTGGGACGAACGACACGGCGATTCTGCGCACGGTCGGGTATGCGCTCCCTAAGATACTACACGCACATGTGAAAACTGTCGCGCCGACGACGTTCTTTGCCTCTGCACGCACCCTTCAGCTGACACCACACAGTCACTCCGAGTCCGCCAGAGCAGCGGGGGCGCCAGAGAAGGCGGCATCAAGAGGGCCCGCATCGGTGCTGTCGAGCCGCGATGAGGATACGACTCCGGAGGAATTGCGCCGGCTGTACAACACATACACTTATAAGCCCACCGCACTCACCAAGAATGTGATTAGAGTTTTGGGATACGGCAATGAGTTCCCAAGCCCGACAGATCTGAATATGTTCATCTCCGTGTTTCAGCCCGACTCGGACCTGGATGAGGTGACCTTCACCGTCGAGATGGTCAACGGCTGGCCAATATGATCCCACCTGGCCTGGAAAGGAGGCTAACCTCGACGTGCAGTACATGCAGGCCATAGCGTACCCAATCCCGCACATCTTCTACAGCATCGGTGGCAAGCCCAGGTGGTCGCTCGTCGATCACCAGCCAGTCGTGGGCGACTTCTTTCTCATGTAGATGGCCCACCTGGTTCCCAAGGAGAAAATCCCGCAAACGATGAGCGTGTCATATGCTGTCAACGAGAAGGACATCCCGGCGGAGTATGCATGGAGCGTGTGCGATATATTCATGCAGCTTGGTGCGCGTGGCGTCAGCATCCTGTTCTCGAGCGGCGACGACGGCGTCGGCGCTGGGAACTGCCAAGACGCCTCCGGAAGAGTCCAGTTCATCTCCAAGTTCCCTGCAACCTGTATGTGCGACATTTTATTTCTGATTGCAAGCAGCACGCAAACGCAGGCAAGTCGCTTACCACATCACCACGGTTTCGTAGGTGCCTACGTCACTAGCGTCGGTGGAACGAAATCAATCCATGAGGTCGGTGCGGAGCTCTCAGGGGGCGGGTTCTCGAACTATTTTGAGCGCCCCGCTTACCAGAACGTTGTTGTGCCCGCCTTCCTTCAGAGTCTCGGCAGCCAATATGACGGCATATAAAGGTGCGTTCCTGCCATGACCTGACTCAACCTATTCACACATTGTAATTTTGTGATTTGTGCAGCCCTGGCGGGCGCGGGGTCCCCGACGTCTCAGCACAGGCGCTCGGCTTCGTGATCGTCCTCCACACCAATCCCTCTCACGTGAGTGGCACAAGCTGTTCGACATGCACACTGAAAGCATAATTCTGTCTTTCCATGAAAAAATCATGAAAACG
The DNA here is from genome assembly GCA_021524915.1 of Lactarius akahatsu. Taxonomy (NCBI): domain Eukaryota; kingdom Fungi; phylum Basidiomycota; class Agaricomycetes; order Russulales; family Russulaceae; genus Lactarius; species Lactarius akahatsu. The sequence continues at coordinate 52,393 of JAKELL010000172.1, read as the reverse complement.
CGCTGACAAATACTTAAAAATTTTACAAAATCTGTACCCCAAAAAATAGCATGAATGGATTTTATGTCCATTCAAGGATTATCACATGAGATATACTGTGAAAAAACTTAATGTTCATATGTGTTAAAAAAATTAAAAGTTTGTTTACCAATTGTTCTGATACAAAAACATAGCTTAAACTTAAAGTCTATTCACAGTTTATCCAAAATGGATAATCACTGAATAAACTTAATGTCAGTTTCCATCACCCCTGTCACACATTTTTCACAGTCCATTCCATGGCCACATCCAGAAAAGACTTAATATGTTTTCATTGAAAAATATTCAACAATTTTTCAATTGCATGTTCCATGTACAGATTGAAAGTAGTTCAAAATAACACAAAAATACAGATTTAAAATTTTCAGATGACACAGATATACAGATTTTGAGTTTTCCAGATAACACAAAAATACAGATTTTAAAATTCTCCAGACATAGATATACAGATTTTAAGTTTGTCCAGGTAACACAAAAAAAAAACTACAATTAATTAATTATCCAAAAATGATACTATTTGATTTTATTTTTCTCTCATTCCTGTCAGCAGTCAGACTGTCTGAGCATTGGACTGTCTGAGTGTCAGACTATCTGAAAGTCCAACTGTCAGAGGCTCAGAGCGACAGAGGGATAGAGTGTTGGAATGTCAGACTGTCAGACTGTTGGAGCATCAGACTGTCAGAGCATCAGAGGGTCAGAGAGTCAGACTGTCAGAGCATCAGACTGTCAGACTGTCAGAGAGTTAGAGCATCAGAGGGTCAGAGAGTCAGAGCATCAGAGAGTCAGAGAGTCAGAGAGTCAGACTGTCAGAGAGTCAGAGAGTTGGACTGTCAGAGAGTCAGAGAGTCAGACTGTTAGAGAGTCAGAGGGTCAGAGAGTCAAAGAGTCAGAGCATCAGAGAGTCGGACTGTCAGAGAGTCAGGGCATCAAAGAGTCAGACTGTCAGAGAGTCAGACTGTCAGACTGTCAGAGAGTCAGAGAGTCAGAGCATCAGAGAGTCAGAGGGTCAGAGAGTCAGAGCATCAGAGAGTCAGAGGGTCAGAGAGTCAGAGCATCAGAGAGTCAGACGGTCAGAGAGTCAGATCATCAGAGAGTCAGACTGTCAGATCATCAGAGAGTCGGACTGTCAGAGAGTCAGAGAGTCAGAGAGTCGGACTGTCAGAGTCAGAGCATCAGAGGGTTAGAGAGTCAGAGAGTCAGAGCATCAGAGAGTCAGACTGTCAGAGAGTCAGAGGGTCAGAGAGTTGGACTGTCAGAGAGTCAGAGAGTCAGAGCATCAGAGAGTTGGATTGTCAGAGAGTCAGGGCATCAGAGAGTCAGACTGTCAGAGAGTCAGAGAGTCGGGCTGTCAGAGAGTCAGAGAGTCAGAGAGTCAGAGAGTTGGACTGTCAGAGAGTCAGAGAGTCAGAGCATCAGAGAGTCGGACTGTCAGAGAGTCAGGGCATCAAAGAGTCAGACTGTCAGAGAGTCAGACTGTCAGACTGTCAGAGAGTCAGAGAGTCAGAGCATCAGAGAGTCAGACTGTCAGAGAGTCAGAGCATCAGAGGGTCAGAGAGTCAGAGAGTCAGAGCATCAGACTGTCAGACTGTCAGAGAGTCAGAGCATCAGAGGGTCAGAGAGTCAGAGCATCAGAGAGTCAGACTGTCAGAGAGTCAGATCATCAGAGAGTCAGACTGTCAGAGAGTCAGAGAGTCAGACTGTCAGAGAGTCAGAGAGTCAGAACATCAGAGGGTCAGAGAGTCAGAGCATCAGAGAGTCAGACTGTCAGAGAGTCAGAGAGTTGGACTGTTAGAGAGTCAGAGCATCAGAGGGTCAGAGAGTCAGAGCACCAGACTGTCAGAGTGTCAGACTGTTGGAGCATCAGACTATCTAAATCCCAGACTGTCTGTCTAAGTGTCCAACTGTCTGACTGCAGCCAATGGATAGTGGTGGCTTATATAATTGATACCCCCAGCCGATGGTGAGAATCTTTTATCGTTCATACTCAGCCGACGTCGGCCGACGTCGGAGACTCCCACATGATTGATACTCCAGCCGGCGCCGGCTGGGAGCGGGGGGTCCGCTTTGCGATGATAAGTCTGCAACAGTGAATATATAATACTAGGTAGTACACCTGAGTGACAGGGAACAAAGAAAATAGAGATATACCAAAGGGGATTGCTGAATGGATGTGAGAGGGATTCATCAATGGTGCAACAAGTGCAGGGTGTCTGAGGAGATTGGATAACTTTGTGGCGAGTACTTAGTGTCTGAAGAGATCAACATCAGAATGCATCGAAGCATGGACCTCCCGACCATCTCCTATGGGTGACATGTCCAACCAATTAAATATCTATCTGAGTTCAAAGATGCATCTAAGTGCGGACATCCCGACCATCTTCTATGTGTGACATGTCCAACCAATTAATTACACCTTGTATTGATGGGTATCTTTATGAGTTCAGGGTGCCTATCATGAACAGGTGCTCCAATAGTATAGCCATGTATATATTTCTATTTATCTGAAGAGATCAAAGATGCATCCAAGTGCGGACCTCCCGACCATCTTGAGTGGGTGACATGTCCAACCAGTCAATACACTTCCTTGAATTGACTGGGCATCCAGATGCATTCAGGGGACCTATATCAATACTCTCTCTGCATAGCCACATTCAAAAAGAATAGTATATGAACACATCCTGGACCAGCACAGATACCCTATTGCTCATAAATGGATAAGATATCTAACTGGCAAATATGTCTCGCATCAGTTGGTATCCATATGCATGAGCTATTATTGTAAACATAGACGGACACTCCATCAGCATAGCCATGGACACATTTCTATCTATCTGTTCTGGGTCCAGATGTCTGGATGAATTTTAGTAGCACCCCTACCAGTGTCCATATTCCTATAGAATGGTTAGAATCCTGAGAATGGGTGTATTTAAAACCACTTACCTGACCTTCTCTGACACCTTGACAGTTCGTTTTGCTTCCTCAAGAACTTCCTTCCCTTTCCCTACACGAAGTGGATGGCCAACCTGCATCCCTTGCCATCGCACCTGAGGTCGTGACGGGCTGGCCATGTCTGGAATGGTGATGAATGAGTTGGCAGTGTAGGTGTGATGTGGATGAGATGCAGACCTGGTGATGATGATCTATTCATACTCACATCTTCGTTTCCAGTAGAGGCAGAGCCTCTGTCGTCATCTACATACAATATTATCACTTGGATCAGTTGAGGGGGACATAATAACAATCACATGTACCAGAACAGGCTTCATCATACACATGAGACATATGCAGGGGTGGAGAGCCCATAGCCATGTCATTCTCGGGTGGATCATCATCAGAATCATCAGACTTGGTGGGATCAGTCTTTTCAGATGAATCATCATCACTGGAGTCTTCTGAAGGCTCAACAGAACCAGTCTTATCATCCTCCTGATCCGAGTCCTGACTATTTGGAAGAACAAAATACTCTTCATCAGATCCTTGTGATTGCAGTGTTCTAGCGTTTCGGACACTCCGCTGATGCCTCGGGGGATCCTCGATATTGTCAAAGAGTGGGGAGGTCGGCACCCACATTAGGGGACCAATTCCTCGATCTTGTCTGTGCCTCCAGTGGTCCAGAATACGGAAGACCTCTCCAATCTGGATCTTGGATGGGTCCTTCCACTCAAAGCGATCTGGAGTGCATTCATCAATAATCCAGGACGATGGGTCCTTCACCAAGGCTCCCCATGGAATGATCAGCTTGGGCTTTCTGGTGACATATCCTAAGTCACATGTATCATATGTTGCTGCACAGTGATTGAGAGAAAGGCTTACGGATATGGGCGGTGCAATAATCCCTGAGCAATGACTGAACCACCTTGGCTTTATATCCATCAGACATAGCAACTGTGGGAAGTTCGGGGCATCCGTCTCTATCACATATAATAGGGATTGGGGTTTTGATTGTCCTTGAGAGGTCCTTTTTTGGAGTATCAACAATCTCTGGAATTTACATGAATGATATTCAATCATTTGACAAGAAGCTTGCCAAACCTTTTGCAAAGCACTTCTTTCCAAACTGAGTCCACTGCTCCCAGAGGGCAGCACTCTTCCAGTCTGTGCAGAATGTCCTAAAGTCCTTTCCATCCTGCAACACACTGCTGACATCATTACTGGAATCAGGTTGCACCAATCCACAGTCAGCTAGTAATATTAATGCATCTTTGGATGGCTTACAAGCCAACCTTGAGGTTGTTGTCTTCGCCCTCATATGCTGTGAGAACAATGGAACGAATACCACATGTCCTATAGAGTTGACTTTGAAAGTCTTGGATGATCCGCTCACGCATAGAAGATGCCATTCTGTATAGGATGCATGAGGGAAATTGATCAGAGGTGATGCTTGTTCCCATACCTGGACTGAATGTGCTTTGGTGGTGTCTTCTCTGACCATTCCTTGGCAGCATTCACATACTCCTCTTGATCCTCAGCAGATAGTTCATTCCATAAAGCAGTAGTTGCGTCTTGAAGGGCCCCCAAGAAACCAGAGTGTCCTGGTTCTGTCCCAGACACATCCTTTGCAAGCTCCAAGACCTCATCACGGTGCAGGTGATAGAAAGCATTCCTGGCAGACCATTTGCGAGTGAACTTGATGTATTCACGCCTGGGGCGGACATAGTGGTTATAAAACCATTTCTGAATTCTCTGAAATGTAGAAGAAGCAATATATTCTTTGCTGTCAAATTTAAATGGAGCCTACCTTAGTGGCGACCTTCTTATCAAATTGTGCACTTGTAGGGCGAAGCAGATACAGCTGAGCCATGGCTTTCTCAATTATCCTAGTGCGAAGACTCGTATCGGCAGCTTGGAAGTCTTGGAGATATTCCTGTAATATATCTGCGTCTCGAGGAGTAATGGAAAAGCCTGGGTCAGTAGACAGCTCTCTCTGGCTCTGTGATACCTCGGACTCTCCGCCATTGTCAGAGTTGCTGGTGTCGTCCATCTGCATGGTATAGAGATGTACGCAAGGGTGGTAAGAAGACTGGAAATGAGTGGACAATTATACTGAGTGTGCTGGTACCTAAATACTACATTCCAGTAGCATTGTAATGTCAGATTAGAAAGCACGCCCATACATTCCATGTCTCGGGATACCCTGAGGATTAAACAGGTATACACATGTAGATATGTGTGGAGAGATGATGTGACAAGCCTAGATGGGTGTACAGTGTGTATCCGATTGATAGATGCAAAACAGATGGGAGATATATGTCTCATACTTGGATCGTGCTTTGAGAGTGGACCCCCTGATCTTGATGAATCATGTCATAGATATCTACACAGAGAACAATGTATCCACTATCATGAAACATATACTGCACACATTGCATTGCCGATACGGATAGGATGTACAGAACACCACATGTTTCATGCTTGGCTACATATGACTGTGTATCACGTGCGGACCTCCCGAACATGATAGATAATGTCATGCATGTCTACACAGAGTGTACAAGATAAATACCATCATGAAACATACACTGCACAATGGATGGCTGATACGGATAGATCACCACATGTCTCATGCGTAGCTACATATGATTGTACATCACGTGCGGACCTCCCGAACATGATAAATGATGTCGTAGATGTCTACACAGAGTGTACAAGATATATACCATCATGAATAATACAGTGCACAATGGATGGCCGTACAGAGTACTACATGTTTCATGCTGTGTTATTTATGATTGCGCATCGAGTGCGGACCTCCTGATCACGATTGATGATGTCATACATATCTATACAGAGTATAACATATATACCGTCATGAAATATACACTGTACAATCGATTGGCTGATACAAATATGATGTACAGAATTCCACATGTCTCATGCTTTGCTACATATGATTATGCATCGCGAGCGGACCTCCCGATCGTGGTGGATTATGTCATTGATATCTACACGAAGCACACCATATATACAGCTACGATGCAAATGGCTACGATGCAAACACTACACACAATAGACGAAGGATATGGATACGACTGGCATGAGATATAGACTTAGGGGGAATATGGGACATCTCCTTTATGCGGGCGGATGGGTATCAATGTCTTAGGTAATGTCGGGCACCCCGAACTCGGAGATAAATGAGGCCACAACTTGTTATAACGTTTTGAACACATACAGGCAGAATACAGTACATGGGGGCGCTATGGACTTTCACTTCTCTTTGCGAATAGATCCTTCCCTTCCAAATACTTACCCATGCTCTCTAGATCAATCAGTGCCCTGTAGATGCCATCGTCGAACTGTTGGAGCCGACCCCGCAGATTTCTCAGGTCATCCCATGCACCTGTGAGGATCAGCTTGCATCGCTCAATTCGGGACTCCACACTGCCTAGATCGTCAGGCATGGGGGACGCAGGGAGGGTGACACCTAGAGGGTGGAAAATGCGTGAGGGGGCTGAACGAGAAGGCCGTGCACGAGGGGCGGAGTGCCCGACTTTCTTAACATATCGTAGAGTTCAATTGAGTGGTCGCAGAAGTATGATAGATGCGTACCTTGCGTTTCGGAGTGCCCTCCTCAGAGCTAATGGGGACAGGGCCTATGCCACTACCTCCGTCGTCAACGTCCATGGTATCGGGTATCTAGAAGTATGATAATATGTGTCAATCGAAGAATTGATAAAAGTTGACATGACATACACTCAAAGCAAGAGATGAAGTTGTGGCATCTGTGGAGGGCGTCTCAGTGGGTTGGTCATCCACAGATATTATCTCTCGATGATCCGTGGGGGCCTCCGAAACCTCAGGGGGGTTGTGGGCGATCCTCTGCGAAGATGGGATACGATCCATGAAGCTGCCAAGTGGGGATGGGGAGCGCCTCTTCCTGCGCTTAGTCTCTTCCTACCAGTGTGCAAATATATATCAGAGTATCATTCCAGTGGCACAAATGATTACTCACACGTGGGTTATCTGCAGGACGAGACACAGATGGAATGTGTACAACTGGTGAGGGCATCCTAGACAGGAAATTGATGGCATCGGACCCCCCCGTAACTGCAGGCTGTTGTTGGAGTGGCGGGCCCATAGGCTGTGGCTGGGGAGACGGCTGCTGCGATGGCGGGGTTCCCACAGCTGCACGGGACTGTGAATGGGAGCGACGAGAGATATCGGACATATATGACGATGGTCTGTGTGGGTGCTCACAGTTGTTTCCAGTGTAAATATATATACAGAGAGGCACTCCACACATTCCGATTGAGTCCATTCAGCTCTAACAGATCCTGGCTACCATTAACATCGATTGCTATCCGAATACGAATGTGTTCGATCTGAGTGAATCACATGCCTTATTCCCACATCCATAGATCGATAATCAGTAGTGGGGCTCCCAACACGTTTCAGAGTCAGTTCTGTGATATTCTTCACCCTCAAACACCATGGTTAGAAAACCCGCATCTGAGTTGACTGCCAATGAGACATCGCTGCTTGTCATAGCAGCCAGGCTGATGTCTGCTACGAAACGCGTAGAGGACACCCCGACAACTTCCGAAGAACTGAAATACATGGATGCGAGGATTGACGAAGAGATTGTGAGTCGACTTAATACCATATATTCCCATGTAATGTGTGTAATCGTATGCTATTCAGGTAGCAATACAGAAGATATTTGACACCTTTAAGTCTGGCTCCAAGATGCCGCGGGTCCATCCAATCATCCAGGCTGTTGGAGCAGAGTGGAAGACTGCCAGTGACGCGAAGCGCAGATTCAACTGGACTGTGCTCACAACTTCATACATTACCCAGCTGTGTGAAACCGTTCGGAAGGAACACCCAGAGTGGCATGCGTCGCTCTCATCACTTACACTCGACTCATATCTGGATGGTCTTCATCCCACGAGGCTGTGGTGGCTCGAGGGGCACCCCGCAGCGCAGAAGACCTCAGACGGTGTGTTCCAGTTATCGCATCAACTTATGGTCATTCTCATTCACATCGTTGTGTTCAGATGATATGCCACCAGATCCACCAACTGCAGTGGTCATTCCAGGCCCTGCTTCTCCCCATCCTCCTTCACCACCCGCTCATTCACACAATACACGTGGCAAGGGGAAGCGTGCCGTAAATGCACAGGTTGCGGACCTCCCCTCTGCCCCATCCAAACCCCCGTATGCACTGAGAGGCACTAAGCGCCGTGCTGATCCGGACAATCCCGAGGGGGAGTCCGATAGCACAACCCCCCAGAAATCCGATCTCCCACGGGTTGAAGTGGCGCAAGCGTCCCCCCCCCGACCCACTCAACGGCAGCGCACCGAAGCTTCTGCGACCATCGCATATGAACAGGTGAGTGTTCTCAGCTTATTGTTTTGCATCTGATGTACACTAATATATTGATTATAGGACCGGTGTGGCCCATGTGCACTGGCCAACGAAGTGGAGTGCCGGGCTCAGTCAAATTCGCGCTCATTTTCGTGTGTGCGCTGTGCATCGAAGCACAAGGTATGTGACAACCCAGCTCCATCATGGTCCATCCCTCTGCGTCGTGCGATGGAGTCGCGGTCTAGTGGCGCGGGGTCCCCTGGTATGTCCGGCACTTCCAGATCACGCACACACACAGCTAAATGCCGACCCGACTTCTGTAGCCATGTGGGAAGCCCGGCTCGACGCTCGGCTCGACGCACAGGAGCAGAGAATGGAGGCGATGGATGCAGTGAACCGGGACAATAATGAGAAACTCGCTCGCATTCTGTTGGAGCTCCAGAACACGCGCCAAGACTCACACGACACGCGCCTCATGATCAGCAGACTGCTAAACAACCAGGGAGTCGATGTGCTGTCGATCCCTGGCGTTGGGGCCACCCCATACAATCGCCGCTCCGCATCCCCCATGACCTCAACATCCTCCGTTGGAGCCCAGATGTCTGGGCTTGGGATTTCTGATGCTCGTTCCACTTCTTCCTTCTCTAGTATGCCTTCGGATCGCCGTCGCCAACCATCTGGTGAGTGATCATATTATCTCAACTTGAGTCTCACTCTGATTCACACACAGGGGGAAGCGTTGCTTCTGGAGGACGTGGTGGCTCAGTGGGACGTGCGGCCTCAGTGGGACGTCTGACACCATCTGGAGTGTCGGGCAGATCGTCCTCGGCTGGTGCTGTGGCCTAACATGTACTTGAAACGTTGTATGTGGTCTGAACATTCTCTGTTTGATATGCACACTGTAACTACGTTGTGGGGCCCTCCGAATACATGAGGGTCAATATTCCCAATGTTGTCGCGCTGTGAGATGCTATCTAGATACACTGCGATCCAAAAATGGATAATCTATTGTATCGACATGTGTTTATTGTTTATGCATGAAACGCGGTGACACAGGGACCATCAATATCCATATGTGTATCAATATATCGGGCGGTCCGGTGGATCGGACGTACCATGTGGTCCAGCCACGGACATCAAATAGTCTAAGGTGTACAATCGATATGTGACCAATGCATGAAATGGGATGAATCCATTTGGGACTTCCCGACGTGTTGAAGATGTTAGTTGATATATTGGGCAGTCCAATGAATTCGACGCACTTGATGATGTGCTCTAGAACTCCATTGCGTCACCATATGATCCAACGCGTCACCATATGATTCAGCCACAGACTTCAGACACCTTAATTGAGACACATGTGTGACACAACGGTTCAGGGTCCCTGTTTCAATGGTAGCGGATATGGTCATGTGATGTGTCGGGAGGTCCGTTGTATCAGAAACACCAGATATCTGTACCGTTACAATCGCCTATGGGTTTATCATGGATTTTCTATGGCTGAGACACACCTGATATGCCCAGTGCTACATGTTACACGTTACATGTCTTTGACGCATGTGGTGACATTGTTCAGTGCTTCCATTTATGGGGGATATCCACGTGACCTGTCGGGGAGTCCGGTGCATCAGAAACACCAGCTATCTGCGCTGTTCCAATCATTCACAGGTCTACCCATGGTTGAGACACACCTGATATGCCCAGTGCTACGCGCCACACGTTACATGTCTTTGACACATGTGGTGTAATCGTTCAGTGCTTCTGCTTCAATGTGAGTGGGAGATGGCCACACGACATGTCGGGCTGTCCGGTGCATCAGAACTAAATGCCATGCACAATGCATGATAACCATGCTCTGCATCTTGTAGATTGCTGAAAGGCTATTTATACCATGAACCAGGTGTGCACTACACCGTACAACATGCAGTCATCTACATCAAAGGGTAAACGTGTACCCTCTACCTCACTCACTTCCTCAAGCCATGCACCCATCCCTATGGAACCAGGCACTCATACAAGGAATAGGGGCAGCCCCCATCGGAAGCATAAGCGGACTCCCCGGCCCTACTCCAAACATCCACCCACCATGTTTTCCGATCCCATAGACAGCTCTGATGCACAGTCCTTCGATGAAGACGATATGTATGGGTCAGATTCCAATGTTGAAACCATCAGTCTGAAACCAGACTCCATGGAACCATTTTCCAGTCAAGCAAGCTCAACCAATGAGGGTGTGGTATGTACCTGACCACATTAAACCATTCAATTTATCTGATGTCTCAAGGAGGAGGCAGGACTCATATCTGAGATGGAGGAATTGTGCACAGATCTTAGGGAGGTCCACCTTATGGTAAGGGCACTATGTGAAACAGAGGGAATCGATGTATCAGACATCAGTCAAGTGAGAAGTGAAACACAAAATGGCCAGTATCAAGGACATTCCCCTCACACATCAGGGATGTCATTAGGATCAAAATGTGATGGTGGAAATAGTGATATAGAGGAGTCCTCATCGTTGTAATCTGTTCAATGTTTTAGACATGGTTTCAGATTATAATTGCTGCAAGCAATGCATAGAATATCTAAGGTGGTCCAAGTGAATTTAATAAGGGAGAGGATTCATATCACTCCAACCACTTTTGTCCACATCCTCCTCACTTCATAACCATCTGTTATAATGCCTCGAAAGAATAACTTTTCCATTCCTATGGGAGATGTTACTGAGGTCGTCTCTAAAACAACAAAATCTAAGCGGGGACTCCGAACCACCGTTAAGGAGGTCCCATTCCGTTCTTCCACGCAGACACAGTCAGGCCAGGCTTCACACCAAGCCAAGGTGGTTGAAGCACAGTCTACTCATCCAACCCAGGCGATGCATGAATCAGACACCCTTCAACTCATAGAACCATATGAAACCGATGTGCATGACATTCAAGCTGAGGACACACAACCCCAATTAAATGTATGTGACAGAAATGCCTTTCATTCTCAACCCTCAGATCATCTGTAGACACCTATGGGCCAATGGATAGACATCCGGAGCAGATATCTCTACTTGTTATTAGAGATGGAGGGTCTGACGAGGGCCCCGAAGTGCTCCATGTGCACCAGTCCGATGCAAATCAAGTGCTCTGATTGTATTGGAGGCAATTACTTTTGCAAGTGCTGTTGTCTTCAAACCCACATGCGGTCCCCATTCCACTGGATGTCCCGCTGGACTGGTGCACACTTTGCACCAATATCATTAAGGTCACTCGGATTTAAGCTCTGTCTTGGGCATGATGGAAAGCCATGTCCACTTACAGTTGAGGTACAAATGAATCATATATATGCATTGCCACATGTACTAATCTATAGTTAGGGTGTCCAAGCAGCAAAGGAGGTACAGCCAGTCAAGCGGAGACCCCGACGCAATCAGTCTGCATCACTGATATCTGTCGAGGAGGAGCATGCCCCTTTGTCAGGAGATCTGCACCTACATCTATCACAAGAGTTTGAAGATATGCATGCCATCTCTGACACACTGTTCGACTCTGCTGGTGATGTGTTGGATCCATCTGGAGGACACACACGACGTACTCGGACTGCACAGTCGGGGAATCCGCTGATCACAATGGTCAATCAAACAGGTGTCTTTGAGATGGAAGTTCTCTTCTGTGTATGCCCCAATGCTGGCACCAATGATGAGCAACTGCTCCAAGCTGGAATCTTTCCTTCAACCTTTAGACATATTGAGACTGCATTTACCTTCTCAGTCCTGGATGACTTCTTGGCCGATAACCTGGAGTGCAAGACAACTGCACAACAGTACTATTCAAAGCTGCAAAGCATTACAAATCGGATGTTCCCTGACAATGTACCAGTATGTTACAATGCTATCCCTTAACTGTGAATGATGTTGCTGAAAGAGATATACAGAATCTCTACAAGCAACTCCTGAGGGCATCTCGTCAATGGCGTGATTTAAAGAACAGGATTCAGAGTGGTCTGGGACATCAGCCAGACGGGGACTCCACCATTGATGGATCCATGGCCATATTCTGTCCTGCTTGTCCACAGCCAGGTATCAATCTACCCGAAAATTGGAAGGAGAGATATCATGATGACCCGTATGCATTCATGTACAAGTCAGATATTTCATTACTGACATTCTCAAAGGAATCAGCTAATTCGAACATTTATAATGGATGGCAACTTCTCAGCAGAGCACATGAGGTGTAGAACTGGGGATGCGGACCTCCCGCTGTCTGCAGGGATGGCCTTCATGGCGAATCCAAATTCATACAAGGCTCACCTCCATAGTGGGCAAGAGATTGTCCAGGTATGTGGCATACCATTACTAGGTCCTAGTAACTTATATTCCCATAGCCCAGCACATGCAACACATACAGAGCCATTGAACAGGCCAATTCAAGTCGCCCTCATCTTGATGTTACAGGCATCGGAGCAACCGCCTGCTGTCATGGATTCTTTGTCCCTACATCTGTAGTTGATTTCCAGAAGGGAGAGAGGTATGTCCAATGTTTTAAACACTCTATGTGTGCATATAACATTGCTATTATGCTAGGCAAATCAATATGGACTATAGCCTTTGCAAGGCCCTCTCATACAACATGGAGGACATCCCGGTGGCCTTGGTCATGTATGACATCATGTGTCAGTATGGGGTTCACTTTCAAGAGCAGGTGGAAAGGAGCCCAGAGTTGTCTCTGTCTAGCTCTTTGCAACTTCGGACTGGCATTGGCCTCTTTCATATCCATGGTCATCAAGATTCATGCTTACCCCGCTTTTCCCCAAGCTATATCCCTGGAGCGAAACAGGTGGATGGGGAGATCATTGAGACATTGTGGGCACCACTCAATAACATCTCACGGAGTATCCGTGGGATGTCCCTCGCCCATCGCCAGGAGGTATTGGATGCACATATGAACCATTCTAATTGGAAGAAGATGGTCCGCATTGGTCTGTCACATTCATGTCTATGATGCTCTTGATTCTCATATGATTCTCCATGTTCCAGTTCCATCACTTCTAAAGCGGTGGAAGCGTATGGAAACTGGCATAGACCTCAGTGCTGAGACATTAAATGCTCTCAATACACGCCTCAGGACGAAAACCAAGCGGTGGCTTGCAGCAGAGAAACATGCCCAGTCAAAGAGGCATGAAGACCCTACTCTGATGGACATCTATGATACAGTAATATCCAAAGGTATTGGGATCTGATATATCTGATCTGTTTTATGCTAATGAATATCTTTAGCTCCATCTCGTGCAGAAATACAGCAACAGCTCATTTCAGATGAAAGTGGAGATATTACTACCCATGGGCAAACCTCATGGATCGCATGTGGGATTAAAATTCAGGAGTTGCAGTGAGTCCAATCAATGACCCATATCATTGTTAACTAACAGCCTGTAAAGACTGGCCATCAGATATCAACTCCGAGCACATGGTCTGAGGGTCACCACAGAGGAGGCTCAAATCATTGAAAATAAGCGGAGTCGCCTCCAGGAAGCTCATTGATATGTTTGAGCATCAGGGTGATTCTTTCCTCCTCCACCAGCAACCCTCAGATGATTCCCCGATATCACTATTGGGTGATTATGATGAGTATGACCATGTGGATGATCTCGGGGTCCCCGGAGAGACAGATGACAATCATTTGGGCCATGCTTCCCATCGTCGTACTCCTCAAGCATTGGATGGATCTGGGATGGACGGGCTCAATCCTGAGGATGCTCCAATCCTTCTCCCCTCATCCCTTGGATGGGAATGGTGTATTAGGCATGGTGCTCAATCTCTCGCTGGAAAGGAGGTACAGCTACGCCATGCTCAAGCTAGTGAATCCATTCATAGGATCCGCCTTGCCCTTGGATTCAAATCGGCTCTGTTCCGCACTCATGTCCGACCTGCCCATACACAGCAGACAAAGACCCGTGCTTGGAATGCCATACACAGTGTGGATACTAATGTCCATGAGCATGCACGCATATACAGCATGGCACGGGATGCATACCACAAGATCCAACAGGCATCAGTGAATCTACCGGACCTCCCGAAACTACGTGCAGAGGACCTCCATGTAGCCACCTTGGTCCTTGGATCAGAGCCAGTAGGACAGCGTAACAGGCAAAAGTCCTGGATATGGGGGTTCGGTCACACTGTTGAAGATGATGGAACATGGATGGATGATTGTAGGTTCTCATATTCTTCAGTGCATCCATTGATGTGCTCACATATGTAACAGTTGAAAGGGTTCACTGGCTGCGTGCAAAGGCACAGTTTGAACGATGGTTAGAAGAGCAGCACAGCATCCATAACGAAGCTGAATGGGTCCCTGCATATTTCCATGCCAAGGCAGAGATATGGAAGACACTCATGACCATTGCTACACAGGGGTCGCTTAAAGGGCACCAAGCATATGCGTCATACCAGATGCATGCATGGGAGGAACTTTCCAGAAGCTCAAGGAAGGCCCTTACTCCGATTACAGATGCTCCATTAAAGCATTGTAAAATCAAGTCGATCCACTTGTCTTAGCATATTCCCCTTATTGTACATATACATGAATATCAGTTCACTTCAATGTTTTAATGATGAATCAAATAGAATGGCCTTTCTTGAGGTGTACTAGCAGGTTGGACATCCGTCCCCTTCATGAGGGACAGGATATCCACACTTGGGTACATTCGTATGCATATTCAGATGGATAACCGTGTGTACATGGCAACACTGATGGAGTGTCTGTCTGTGTGAGACGCATAGGCCCTCTGAACCCTTGTGGACTCCCATCAATGCTGGTTGGATATGTCACCCATTCAAGATGGTCGGGAGGTCCACGCTTGGATGCAATCCTTTGATCTCCTCAGACAGATAGAAATATATACATGGCTACACTAATAGAGCGCCTGTCAATGTTAGGTCCCCTGAACGCATCATGGATACCCGTCAATACAAGGTGACTTTAACTGGTTGGACATGTCACCTATGAAAGGTGGTCGGGAGGTCCGCACTTAGCCACATTCTTATGTCGATCTCTTCAAAAAGATAGAAATATATGCACGGCTACATCGACAGAGCATCCAGCTAGTATTCTAAAATCAGGTCATGGAACCGAATACCAGAAAATATGAGGTCTTAACTAGTTGGATATGTCACTGTTGTTGTATATGGATGACTCTTGATCAAATAATGTACTGATTCCCACTTCTGGCACACTAAGTACTCACTTCAAATTCATCCAAACTTCCTGGACTCCCCATAGACCTGTTATGTTGTTGATGCCAAGATTGATGCATCCCTGATTCCCCCTCACATTCATTTAGCGATACCCTTTGGTATACCCTATTTCCTATGTTCCCAATGACACATATTTGCTACAATAGGTGCTAGTTTCACTCATGTAGACTCATAATCGCAAAGCGGACCCCCCGCTCCCAGCCGGCGCCGGCTGGAGTATCAACCATGTGGGAGTCTCCGACGTCGGCCGACGTCGGCTGAGTATGAACGATAGAAGATTCTCACCGTCGGCTGGGGGTATCAATTATATAAGCCACTACTGATCATTATGTGCTGACTGTCTGACTGTCTGGCTATCTGAGTGTTGCACTGTCTGAGCTTTGAACTTTCTAAGCCATCTGAGTGTTAGACTGTCTGAGTGTCCAATTTTAGAGCATCAGACTTGTTACAGTCTCTACTTCTTTCTATATGCGCCTTGGCTTGTTCTGTTCTTCGCTGTACGATACGCGATTTCCACAGAGTTCCCATTTGTCACGCGCCCATTTGTTTTGCTTCGTTCCACTTGCACCTAACTCCTTTTGACCAGCGGTTTGCACCATTGAAAACCACTATACCTTTCCAAGTTGATCTGATGCATGTGCGGACCCACATGTCCTTATGACTCTTGTTATAGTGTATCCCCTTGTACTCGATTCGGTGCAAGGTGTCATTCTCGCGTCATGTGTTTGGCTATGCCAAACACCCTGTATTAGTATATAAGTCGTGCCCTACCTAGCTTGTATGGTAGACTTGACTTCTTGTGTAATACCACATCGTCTTAGCCTCATGAACTGACTTTGACTCACCTTTGCACTTGAGTCTCTGCTTTTGCTCACCTCTTCGCTTGAGCCCTGACCTTCCACTATTATCCTTGTGTCCCTGGGAGACCAAGTGATACTTGTTCATCATCGAACTGAGTCCTAACCAACTCGCACCCTTCCGATCCTGTTGACTTGCTGAAGTACATGTTGTACTTAACACCCCTGTGGTGGCGTTACAAGACTGTTGGAGCATCAGACTATCTGACTATCTGACTGTCAGAGCATTGGACTGTCTAAGTGTTCAACTGTCTGAGCATCAGACTATCTGAGTGTCAGACTGTGTTGGTGTTGGACTGTCTGAGCATTGGACTGTCTAAGTGTACAACTCTGTCTGAGTGTCTGGCTATCTGAGTGTTGGACTGTTTGAGCATCTGACTGTCTAACTGTCCAATTGTCTGACCACCCAACTGCCTGAGTGTCTGAGTGTCTGAGCTTTAGACTATCTCAGCGTCCAACAGTTGAACACTTGGACAGTTGGATGCTCAGACAGTTGGACGCTGAGATAGTCTAAAGCTCAGACAGCCAGACAGCCAGACACCCAGGCAGTTGGGTGGTCAGACAATTGAACAGTTAGACAATCAAATGCTCAAACAGTCCAACACTCAAATAGCCAGACACTCAGACAGAGTTGTACACTTAGACAGTCCAATGCTCAGACAGTCCAACACCAACACAGTCTGACACTCAGATAGTTTGATGCTCAGACAGTCAGATAGTCTGATGCTCCAACAGTCTGATGCTCTACAATTGGACACTCAGACAGTCTAACACTCAGATGGCTCAGACAGTCCAAAGCTCAGACAGTCCAACACTCAGATAGCCAGACAGTCAGACAGTCAGACAGTTGGACACTTAGACAGACAGTCTGGGATTTAGATAGTCTGATGCTCCAACAGTCTGACACTCTGACAGTCTGGTGCTCTGACTCTCTGATGCTCTGACTCTCTGACTCTCTGACCCTCCGATGCTCTGACTCTGACAGTCTGACTCTCTGACTCTCTGACAGTCTGACTCTCTGATGCTCTGACTCTCTGACCCTCTGATGCTCTGACTCTCTAACCCTCTGATGCTCTGACTCTCTGACAGTCTGACTCTCATGATGGTTCGATCAGCTCGAACCAGGGACGGCATTGAGAACCTTGATGACCTGCATGGCGAGCCAAAAAAAAATTTCATTCACATGATTGATGAAGGATCAGGGGTGCGAAAAAAAGGATCAACGAGGACCTACCTTGCTATCTTGCTTGAGGAAAGGATACGAATAACGCTCCTGCTGCCAGTCGTCCACCACTCTCGCCAGTATCGCCGTGTCGGCGGGCTCTGGCTCTGCGTTGGGCCCTTCCACCTCGAGCCAGTGCAAAAAGCACAGCAGGGTGTCTGTCCACACATTCCCGCCCGCAGCAGCGCCGCTACCCTCCAAACCATACCCAAGATTCTCACCGAGCATCCCGGCGACGCGCCGCACTGGCACAAGAGCGCGGCGGTCGATGAGTCCGCGCAGCACGGCTGTATGTGCGACGAGCAGCTGCGTCCACACACCGCGCTGCGCCGACTCAGATTTGGGGCCAACGTCGGCATCGGGGTCCCAGTCCTGTGGTTCTGGCGACTCACACTCCTCGAGCACCTCGTGCATCAACCCGATGCCCTGACTCTCTGACAGTCTGATGCTCTGACTCTCTGACAGTCTGACTCTCCAATGCTCTGACTCTCTGACAGTCTGACAGTCTGACTCTCTGACATTCCAACTCTCTGACTCTCTGACTCTCTGACTCTCTGACTCTCTGACGCTCTGATGCTCTGACTCTCTGACAGTCCAACTCTCTGACTCTCTGACAGTCTGACAGTCTGACAGTCTGACTCTCTGACTCTCTGACCCTCTGATGCTCTGACTCTCTGACCCTCTGATGCTCTGACTCTCTGACCCTCTAATGCTCTGACTCTCTGACTCTCTGACTCTCTGATGCCCTGACTCTCTGACAGTCTGATGCTCTGACTCTCTGACTCTCTGACAGTCTAATGCTCTGACTCTCTGACTCTCTGACTCTCTGACAGTCTGATGCTCTGACTCTCTGACCCTCCAATGCTCTGACTCTTTGACAGTCTGACTCTCTGACTCTCTGACAGTCTGACTCTCTGATGCTCTGACTCTCTGACTCTCTGACTCTCTGACTCTTGGACAGTCTGACTCTCTGATGCTCTGACTCTCTGACAGTCTGACTCTCTGACTCTCTGACAGTCTGATGCTCTGACTCTCTGACCCTTCGATGCTCTGACTCTGACAGTCCGACACTCTGACTCTCTGACAGTCTGACTCTCTGATGCTCTGACTTTCTGACCCTCTGATGCTCTGACTCTCTGACAGTCTGACTCCCTGACTCTCTGACTCTCTGACAGTCCAACTCTCTGACTCTCTGACTCTCTGACAGTCTGACTCTCTGACTCTTGGACAGTCTGACTCTCTGATGCTCTGACTCTCTGACAGTCCAACTCTTTGACTCTCTGACTCTCTGACAGTCAGACAGTCTGATGCTCTGTGTCACAATCCAATCATGCCATGCTCTACTTCTGTGGTTTCTGGATTTCGGTTGTGGATATTCTTTAGAAAGTTCTTACTTCCCCTTCTATGTTTCAGATTTTGCTTCTCTTTCTACCAGAGTATTCCAAATGTTTCAGAGTCCTACTTCTCATTTCCTGCCAGCTCACAGAATTGTTCTATACTTAGATTGAGAAGAATCTTTGTGTAGTATTTAAGGAACTGTAGTCTAGCTTTTATCCCTCATTCTAGTCTTGTTTAATACAAGCTATTGCCACCTCTTGTCCAGATCTTGCCTCTTGTTCCCCTCTGCTTTACTGCTGCATCAGTATTGACTTACTGAAGAGCCTACTTACTGCTGCATCTGTCATTGACAGAAGAGCCTGCTGACTGACCACCGCACTGGTGCGCTGACTAAGCATGACCCGGAAGACACCCCACGACTAAGTGGTAGCAATGAGGTCGTGAGTCCACCTCTAGGATCGTGAAACTCTGACTGTCTGACTCTGACACTCTAACACTCTGACACCCCAACAGTCTGACAGTCTGATGCTCCAACAGTCTGACAGTCTGACATTCCAACACTCTATCCCTCTGTCACTCTGAGCCTCTGACAGTTGGACTTTCAGATAGTCTGACACTCAGACAGTCCAATGCTCAGACAGTCTGACTGCTGACAGGAATGAGAGAAAAAAAAAATCATATAGTATCATTTTTGGATAATTAATTAATTGTAGTTTTTTTTTTTGTGTTACTTGGACAAACTTAAAATCTGTATATCTATGTCTGGAGAATTTTAAAATCTGTATTTTTGTGTTATCTGGAAAACTCAAAATCTGTATATCTGTGTCATCTGGAAATTTTAAATCTGTATTTTTGTGTTATTTTGAACTACTTTCAATCTGTACATGGAACATGCAATTGAAAAATTGTTGAATATTTTTCAATGAAAACATATTAAGTCTTTTCTGGATGTGGCCATGGAATGGACTGTGAAAAATGTGTGACAGGGGTGATGGAAACTGACATTAAGTTTATTCAGTGATTATCCATTTTGGATAAATTGTGAATAGACTTTAAGTTTAAGCTATGTTTTTGTATCAGAACAATTGGTAAACAAACTTTTAATTTTTTTAACACATATGAACATTAAGTTTTTTCACAGTATATCTCATGTGATAATCCTTGAATGGACATAAAATCCATTCATGCTATTTTTTGGGGTACAGATTTTGTAAAATTTTTAAGTATTTGTCAGCGCGTTTTCATGATCTTTTCATGGAAAGACAGAATTATGCTTTCAGTGACACCGGTGCATTTTAAGCCCGTCGCCCGTCGCCCCATTCTGCTTCGTCCATCCCCGAACATCCAGTTGATTTCCAGTGTGCGGACAGTGGCAGGCATAATCGCAATGCTCAATGACTACTTAATTTCGGAAGGGAAGGACCCGCTTGGGTTCCTGAATCCCTGGTTGTTCAGCACAGAAGGGGGGATGTCCAGCCTCAGCGACATCACATCTGGGTCGAACCCGGGCTGTGACACTGATGGATTCACCGCCATCCCTGGATGGGGCCCTGTTCTTCCTTGTTTGACACATTTATTTTTTGACTTGGGCTGACTTGTAGGTTGGGTAGGTCACGGGTCTTGGGACGCCGGACTTTTCCGAACTGCTGCACGTAGTTCGTACAAGCACAGGCGCGGGAAAGTAGAGACGAAGATCCTCGGACCTATTTAACAAGAGCAATTCAGCAGCCACTCGAGACGCCAAGGGAATAGACGAGTATTTTCTCATCATTCCCTCGACCCGTGCCACACCCGGGCATGCCCACGAACAGAACTAGAAATGGCCCACGACCCCTCTGAGTGACAACGAAGCTCGGGTCTTCATCGCGGCCTCATAGGCCTCATTAGCTGCACAAGCGAGTGCACGTCGACTCAGACTTGCACGTACCTGTCTCCCCTCACCCTGGCACACGGCGCCCTCCGGAGTCCGGACGTTGTCGCTCCCACTTCGAGATCGGCGATGTATCCAAGATCTATCAGGATAAAAGGCTAGCAGGATCGTATTATTTTTTTATTTTGTTTCAAAAAAAAATCGTGTGCCAAGGACAAACTACCCATAGCACTTCACTTGTAACTGTACAACGCATTATGGGATGTATGGGTTTAGTGAAATGTTGTACCCTGAAATGTAGATTGCTCGGACTCAAGTACAGCTCGCTCATTGCGGAACCAGTCAAAGTGAGAGGTGACGTGGTGACACGGTGATGGGTTTTAGAACTGAACATGGCGGTCGTGTAACGAACTTGAAGACATTCGCATCCCTGGCAATTATCTCCGCCACACTAGTCGCTTTGACATCCACGGTAAGTCTCGCCCTTTTATGCACTACTCGAAGTCGGGCACCATGGTGCAGATTCCCATCTCCATCGCCTGATCCACAGTCCCAACGGCAATAGCAACATCCTGCACTCCGAGCCCTACAGTCTTGAATATCGTGACGTCACCTGTGCCCGCCGACAAAAGCTCAGCGACTCGCGGAGCGTCGGGCTCCCAGGCCCATGAGTCCTCTTCAGCGCCAGCAGGGGCGCGGCGCAGGAGTTCACCAACTTCCACCATCGCCCCCTGCGGGACGCCCGCAGCGACGAGCTCCCCAGCCTCGACAGCACACGCAGCACGCGAGTCGACGACGACCCCGCGCGCGCGCGCCTAATGAGCGCCGTGTCGACCTCGGCCATCTCGCGCTTATAGCTGCCCACCAGAACGACGTGCGTACCAGGGCGCACCCACTCGGAGGGGAACAGCGGGGATGTGGAGGACGTCGCGCAGCAGATGCAGTCTGCCTGGCGGACCGCCGCCTCGAGCTCGTCGGCGCTCGACGAGAGGGCTACGAAGGACGTGCTGAGGTAGTCGCGCTGCAGATCGCCGAGGAGAGCGGTGACGCGGGCGTTGAGGGTGCGGTTGATGACGGTGATGGGGGCGATGGTGGGGTAGGTGTCCAGGAACTGCCGGATGTGCGAGCTGATTTGGAGGCCGGCACCGAAGGCGACTAGGTGGCGGAACTTGGCTGTCGCAGGCGGGTGCAGAATCACGGTCGCGAGGACGGATCCTAGAGAGAGGTGACTTGGGAGGTCCGCGCGAATGGTAGTACAGTACGACGTATCGGCGGCAGTGCGGAGGGCTGTCAATGCACGGGCGTTGACCAGTGCCTTTGTGGCGCCGGATTTTTCATCCAGGACGAGTGTGGATGCGGGAATGCCACGAGTGTCGCCCGATAACAAGGGAACGGAAACGACCTTTATGGTTGTGCCGATATCAGCAATGCGTGCTGGCATGAAGAACACACGGTGTTCTGGCATATCGATTGCGGTTCTTTGTGGTGACACGAGCTCATCATTGTCGTGGGAAAGAGAGAAGAATACACGAGCAACGTTGGTCTAGAGATGGTGAGTGGTGAAGGAAGCGGTGACCCGAGATACTTATTCGGCCGATAAGTCGAGCATTGGTAGTTGTTGACCCGCGACTGGTGCGGCACCCGTGAGAGAGTGCAAATGAAGACCTTGGTTCGGATGCACAGGAGCATGGGACAAACCTCTTCATATAAGACAGAAATGGGGATTCAACCTCCACATGAGCGATGCAAGCCCGCAAGTATCTGAATGAAGCTAGAAATGGACAGACCATGAAGTACACAACTCTGGCCGGGTCGTGGCAACACTAGACGTGTGCGAAGCATGAGCGGTGTGGGCAGCGCTCGTGCGCTTCGGGAAGCTCGCCAGTGCGGGTGAGATTTTTTCGGTAGAACAGAGTGCGTGAGTAACAGCAGGGCAATGTGTTCAGAAAAAGACCTGCACCAGAAGGACCCGGATTCGCACGTTTGAGGCCAACGTCCGCAGGGGTGCTCAACCTTTTTCTACAGTGCGGTATCGCTGCGGCGCTGGCGACCCTAAACTTAGCTTGTTCACTCTCTAGCGCCACGGCGACCGCGTTGGAACAGAGCCGTGGGTACTTCGTGGCAATTTCCTCCAAGATTTCCTCGGTCCACGTGAACGTATCGAAGCATGCAGTGAATCGCCTAGGTTCATTTTCTGTAGCATTTGCACAACCGTTTCCTGGGCGCACAGAATGCGCACGTTTATGCTTGACACCCGGGGCCATCCACACACGTCTGTCTGATGGCTGGAGCCGGAGTGTTCCCCTGATATAAAATCGCGCTTCCCGCGGCGACGAGCCTCTATCTCACGTCTGGACGCGCGGTATTGGCTCTCTGGAAGGTCATGCGTGGCAGGTGACTTTGATTCCACAAGTCTTGTGCCGTGTGGAATTGCAGTTACCTGCCACGGAGCGTGGTCTCGAATGTGTGCATGCGTGTTCGCAGGTCGATAGAGGCATTTGTAGCACAGCGCCCGTGATAGGCAGTGAACAGATCCACATCCTCTGTGCGGCCGGGTGCGTTTTTTAATTTGTCGAAGACATGTATGAATCTAGCAAGGGCGGCTTGGCACACTCCTCCCCCCACAAAAGGGCTCTTGAATTTGTGTATTTGTGATGGCGATGACAACAACGGCGGATAGTGTTGGTCTATGGTGTAAAAAAAAAGTATGCAGCAGCGCGGTCATACAAATACAGAAGAACTAAAGTAGAAAATGCCCGAAAAATTAAGAATTAGATCATTCTACCTACCACCAACAAGTGCGTCATTGTCCGATCAAACTCCCCCACCTCCACAAGCACGACTCCCCTTCATAGTCTATACAATCCCTGGTCAATACCACGCCAAACCACGCCAAAAGGAAAGGGATAAGGACGCACCAAAGCTGTGGGTGGGGTCGCACGTACAACGCCCGAGGCGCCACAGTTCCTCCTCGGTGGGACAGTGCGTGGCCGGGAAGTGCTCGTACCCGATCTCGCGGAAAAAGTGGATGCGGTCCGTTCCCCCGAATAGCGCCGCCGCGATGGAGTGCACCGGCGCATCGCCCCACCGCTGTTCGATCAAGAATCTGTCAGAGAGGGGAAATAAAGAAAAAGAGAAGGAAGGTGGACCTCGTAGTAGAACCCGCCGCTCGATTCGAGGTAATCGAAGAAAGCGGTGTAGGCGGGACCGCGCCAAAAGTCCATGTCTGCGATCTCAAAGTTGCTCCAGACTGGTGAAATGTTAAATACGAGAGTGATATAGAGGAAGGGAGGGAGGGACGCACAGTGGCAGAGGTTGTAGGACTCGCCCTCGTCGTCGGAGATAAAATCCATCGCGCTGTTCGGTGAGACGAATTCGGGGTGCTCGGTTATGAAATCTGCGGTCGGGGCTGTGTGGGACGAATGTTTGAGGGAAGATGGTGGATGTACGTACTGCTTACAGTCGACCAGAGCGACTCGATCGTGCGCTCGATCTCGTACAACGTGATCGTGAATCCTAAATGAAAGGATCCATGAGCAAGAGTGGAGACGGGGATGGAGAAGGAACGGACCGTATACTTTATTGTTTTCTTGCATGAAGGCGAACGGGTCAAAGTTCGCATCGCAGTGAAAGTGCGCGCCTGGCCTTGCGCAAGGTAGTGTCAGACCAACCAGGAGATAAAAAGGCAAGAAGGGAGCATACTCGACGCGCCAGTAGTACTTGTAGTTTTGGAGTAGTGGTTGGCGGTAGAAGAACTGAGTGGTGAACGTGCATCAGTGTTGGATGAAAGGGGGAAATCACGAGAAGAGAGTACCCCAGAGTTGAAACGGCACATATTACGGTACCTGGATGTATGCACGTGAATCCGATAGAATGAACGAGGGTGGAGGGAGAGTAGACGAACGAGACGCTGCCGCCGTATATAACGCCATCTTCCTCCATCTTGCGCCTTCCTTCCTGGGCGAGGGTCTCATTAATCCATTTTGGGTGGTACCAATGCTCGTCCAGGATTTTTTCAAAGTACACCGGCCCCGAGGTAAGAATCGACACGCGCCTACCACCCAATTATCAATGAGCGAGAGCGAGAGCGGAGAGGGACAGTACATACCGCTTAAAGTCCTCAGTAAAGGGTTGGTCGTTGAGAAAGACCCACGGGTAGCGATAGTTGCGGTTAAACCGGTCTTCCAACACCTTGACGGTGCGCACGGCGGCGTCGATATCCGAGTTGCGCGAGAGCATGAGAAGCGTCGCGTTTGCGCGCAGAACCGCACCGGCCACGTGTACCTCATCGTAGACGTCTGAAACGTCATGCCCGACATTGTTGTTGTAGCCTGGGGGAATCTTTCCACCCTCCGTGTGCGATGATAGTTTTGGGATGGTGACGATGGGGCTATAGGCGTGCAGCGTTAGGAGGGCGATGAAGACCAGGCAGAACTTGTGGAACAACGAATGTCAGACGTCGATCGTGGTGGGATGGAAAAGACGCACCATAATGGTTGCAGAGATCGTGAACGGGTGTGAAAGCCTCATAACTGGGGCCATCCTGACCTCGAGATTCGGGGGGTTGGGGGCCGAGAGGGTGAGTCGTGGAAGGACGCTGGAAAGGAGGACGATTTTATTTTAGAAGGTTGTGTGAGTTTGGCGAGTGGGTGACGTCCCATATCCTATATTTTCCTATCCTACATGATTTCGGAGTTATTTTATTTGCCGAGGGATAGGATTCTTGATAGGATTGGTTGCTAACTACAAGACCCAAGACCAGGACAAGCCGGCCTGACTTCCTCAACGGTCTCAGTAACAAGAATAGAGGTATGTTCAAGTGCGTTTTCTGCCGTGACCTGACCCGACGGGACTACCCCTGACATCTCCATGTAGGCGCGCAAGTACAGGGTCACCTTTGAAGGCAATTCCATTCCCCAAATCGGCACAAGCTGCTCGACACAGGTGGCTGGTCCAGCCTACCCGAGTATCCAGCTGACCTCCAGTGAACAGGTCGTCGTAGGCATCTTCTCGCTGCTCAATGACTTTGGTCACGTGCTTTGGGACGCCAGACTTTTTCGAATGCAGCATAATTTTTGAAACAGTCATAGCCCCGAGAAACCCAGGACGATCATTGGTGGACCCATTGAACAAAAGTGATACGGGAACTCCCAGTCGAGAGGCCAAGGAAATATTTTCTCATCAATTCCTCGACCCACCCGGTGACAACGAAGTTCGGGCCCTCGTAGAGGCCTCATCAGTTTTATAGGCGAGTGTGCGTTGACTCAGACTTGCACGTCCCTCCCACTTCGAGACCGGTATTTATCCAAGATGTATCAGGATAAAAGGGTAGAAGGATCAGTTTTATTCCAAAAAAACCATTATCGTGCGCCGAGGACAGATCAATCACCCCACGTAACACTTCATTTGTAACCATACAACACGGAATTATGGGACGTATAGGTTTAGTGGAATTCTGTACCCTGAAACGTGGATCGCTCAGACTCAAGTGCACCTCGCTCACTCGCGGAACCAGTCAAAGTGAGAGGTGACGAGGGACTTTAGAACTGAACGTGGCGGTGTAACGAACTTGGAGACGTTCGCATCCCTGGAAATTATCCTCGCCACGGCCGCAACATTGGTCGCTTTGACTCCCACGGTGAGTCTCGCTTTTTAAGCACTCTTTCTCGTAGTACTTCTCTGCCTTGTAACTGTCAGTCTACTCGTTACTCCCCTCTTAGAAGCCCCCATCGATGTTTCCACTTGAGAGGTTCCAGTGGTGACGTCAGCTGAGGCGTTCGACCCGTAACTTATTCGAAGTCGGGCACCGTGGTACCGTTCCCATCTCCATCGCCCGATCCACAGTCGCAACGGCAATGGCAACATCCTGCGCTCCGAGCCCTACAGCCTTGAATATCGTGACGTCGCCTACGCCCGCCGACAAAAGCTCAGCGACTCTCGGAGCGTCGGGCTTCCAGATCCACAAGTCCTCTTCAGCGCCAGCACGGGCGCGGCGCAGGAGTTCACCAACTTCCACCATGGCCGCCTGCGGGAGGCCCACAGCGACGAGCTCCCCAGCCTCGACAGCACACACAGCACGCGAGTCGACGACGACCCCGCGCGCGCGCGCCTAATGAGCGCCGTGTCGACCTCGGCCATCTCGCGCTTATAGCTGCCCACCAGAACGACGTGCGTACCAGGGCGCACCCACTCGAAGGGGAACAGCGGGGATGTGGAGGACGTCGCGCAGCAGATGCAGTCTGCCTGGCGGACCGCCGCCTCGAGCTCGTCGGCACTCGACGAGAGGGCTATGAAGGACGTGCTGAGGTAGTCGCGCTGCAGATCACCGAGGAGAGCGGCGAGGCGGGCGTTGAGGGTGCGGTTGATGAGGGTAGGTGTCTAGGAGCTGCCGGATGTGCGAGCTGATTTGGAGGCCGGCACTGTAGGTGGCGGAACTTGGCTGTCGCAGGCGGGTGCAGAATCACGGGTCGCGAGGACCGATCCTAGAGGTGACTTGGGAGGTCCGCGCGAGTGGTAGTACAGTACGACGTACCGGCGGCAGTGCGGAGGGCTGTCAATGCACGGGCGTTGACCAGTGCCTTGTGGCGCCGGATTTTTCATCCAGGACGAGTGTGGATGCGGGAATGCCACGAGTGTCGCCCGATAACAAGGGAACGGAAACGACCTTTGTGGTTATGCCGATATCAGGGATGCGTGCTGGCATGACTTGTGGCATGAAGAGCACACGGTGTTCTGGCATATCGATTGCGGTTCTTTGTGGTGACACGAGTTCATCATGACCGTGGGAAAGAGAGAAGAATACACGAGCAACGATGGTCTGGAGATGGTGAGTGGGCCGATAAGACGAGCATTGGAAGTTGTTGACCCGCGACTGGTGCGGTACCCGTGAGAGAGTGCGAGTAAAGACCTTGGTTCGGATGCACAGGAGCATGGGACAAACCTCTTCATATAAGACAGAAATGAGGATGCAATCTCCACATGAGCGATGCAAGCCTGCATGTATCTGAATGAAGCTAGAAATGGACAAACCATGAGAATATGCTCACTGAACAATGGCAAAACGAATCAAATACCTGGGTGGCGCACGAGAAACATAAGGCCTTCTTTTCCTAATGAACAGAACAGCAATTTCCCCTTTCCAGGGAATGAGAGGAAAGTCACACCATAAGTTTGGGTTTGGACCAAGGCAGTTGTCAAGATAGCCGGTAACTAAGATCTTGCGGCCAGCAACAAGATAAAGACAGTCGGACCGTGACGATACTCGGACCCTCACCCGACATGCTCACGACTGCCACTCGCAATGATGACTCGGTTCACGGTCAGTGCACAGACCTCTCCGCCCGAGTCGCCGTTATGGCAGTAATCTCTCTCTTTGGTACGCTTATCCAAACAACCCCCACCCTTCTCTCACAAGTCCGCCTTGCTAGTGCTCGTTTGGAGAGCTGTCATCCAAGTTGCTTCACTTGGACTGCCATCTATCTACCACATAAGAGCTATGGGCGTTTCCCGCGAGAACACGGATATCAGGAGAGCTGAAGATTCGGTTGATCGAATACTACGCCGCGGGTCACGTCGGATCGGATTCAAACAAAAGAGGTTTCTTCGGAATCAATCGAATACATCCCGTAATCCCATTAATATCGATCCGCCTTCTACCCTTCTATATTGATACTTCTCCGAGAGTGGCAAATTCCTGGGTGTGTTGTGTGGCCATGATAAAGGAAATAGGGATGTGGAACTTGAAGTCAACGCGCACTCGCTCGTGCACCAGGAGACCGGATTTCGTTGTGACTCGGGAGGGTCATTGACATGCATCAGTGTCATCCCAGTGTCCCTTCACGCATGTTTATCCAGGAAAGAAGTTGAGGGCTGGGAAATGAATATTTCCTATTCATACTTGTAGGCAGGTGTGGAGCGAGTCGAGGAATTGATGAGAAAATACTCGTCTATTCCCTTGGCGTCTCGAGTGGCTGCTGAGTCGCTCTTGTTAAATAGGTCCGACATTGTTCGCCTCTGGTGTCCCGGGCCTATCATTGTACGAAGTACGTACAACAGTTCGGAAAGGTCTGGCGTCCCAAGACCCGTAACCTATCCAACCCACAAGTCAGCCCAAGTCAAAAAATAAATACATGAGTCAAAAAACGACGAACAGGGTCCCATCCAGGGATGGCGGTAAATCCATCAGTGCCGCAGCCAGGATTGGACCCAGATATGATGTCGTTGAGGCTGAACATCCCCCCTTCAGTGCTGTACAACCAGGGATTCAGAAACCCAAGCGGGTCCCTCCCTTCTGAAATTAGAAAATCATTGAGCAGTGAGATTATGCCTGCCACGGTCTGCACACAGGCGATCAACTGGATGCTCGGGGATGGACGAAGCAGAGTGGGGCGACATGCGATGTGTTTAAGACGCACCGGTGTCGAACAGCTTGTGCCGCTCACACGAGCGCCAGCGGAGTGGATGACGATCACGAATTTGAGAGCCTGTGCTGAGACGTCGGGGATCCCGCGCCCGCCAGGGCTGGAAAAATCATAAAATTACAAAGTAAGAATAGGTTGGCTTAGGTCACGGCAGAAACGCACTTGTACATGCCGTCATATTGGTTGCCGAGGCTGTGGAGGAAGGCGGGCACAACAACGTTCTGGTAAGCGGGGCGCCTAAAATAGTTCGAGAACCCGCCCCCTGAGAGCTCCGCCGCGACCTCAGGGTTTGACTTCGTTCCGCCGACGGTAGTGACGTAGGGACCTGCGAAACCGTGGTGATGTGGTAAGCGACATGTGCCTGCGTTTGCGTGCTACTTGCAACGAGAGATAAAACGTCACACATACAGGTTGCAGGGAACTTGGGGATGAACCGGACTCTTCCGGAGGTGTCTTGGCAGTTCCCAACGCCGACGCCGTCGTCGCCGCTCGAGAAGAGGACGCTGACGCCACGCACACCGAGCTGCATGAACATATCGCACACGGTCCATGCATATTCCGCCGGGACGTCCTTCTCCTCGACACCAAACGATGCGCTCATTGTCTGCGGGATTGTCTCCTTGACGATCAGGTGGTTCACCCACATGAGAAAGTAGTCGCCAGGGGTTGGCTTGTTATTTTCGGGCGACCACCTGGGATTTCCACCAATGCTGTAGAAAATGTGCGGGGTTGGGTACGCTATGGCCTGCGCGTACTGCAAGTCGAGATTAGCCTCGACGCCAGGCCGGCTGGGGTCATATTCGCCGCCGTTGACCGTCTCGACGGTGAAGGTCACCTCATCCAGGTCCGAGCCGGGGCGAAACATGGACATGAACATATTCAGATCTGCCGGGCTCGGGAACTGACGGCCGTATCCCAAAACTCCGATCGCATTCTCGGTAAGTGCAGTGGGCTGATAAGTGTACGTGTTGTACAGCCGGCGCAATTCCTCCGGAGTCATGTCCTCATCGCGGCTCGACAGCACAGATACAGGCCCTCTTGATGCCACCTTCTCTGGCGCCCCCGCTGTTCTGGCGGAGTGCCTGTGTGGTGTCAGCTGAAGGGTGCGCGCAGAGGCAAAGAACGTCGTCGGCGCGACAGTTTTCACATGTGGGTGTAGTACCTTAGGGAGCGCGTACCCGACCGTGCGCAGAATCGCCGTGTCATTCGTCCCAGCGAGTCGGTATAGCTGGTATGATGCACCGAGGAGCTCGTTAGCCTGGGGCACGGGCACGTCCGTGACTGTCAGCCAGCCGCCGCCGTGTGACGTCGAGATGGAGGAGGAATGCACGCCGTGGTGTGCAAGCCATGAGTGGACAAGCTCAAGCGCATCTGGGTGGGGCTCGACAAGCTTGGCGACCTTCTTCTTTGAGAGGTGTTTGCCATATCTGGAACGGAGCAGCGCCGCACATAAGTACATGGTGGGCGAGGGATGTTTAGGAAGACGTACTTTGGATGACCGGGGGTGCTGACCTCGTAGAGTGCTTCCCTTAAGATGTTCTCTTCCTTTGGCTGGAGCGCAACATAAAGGTCAATGGTGATGCCGGGGGGAGGGGGACCAAGGCACTCCCAGTTGTCTGGAACGGCGTTCCAAGCGTGCTTGACACTGAGATCATGCCATGGTTGTGCTAGAGGAATCGCGAGACAGGTGAGGGACGCAACGGTGAGGACGAAGAGCACAGAGAGCCAGCGGTAGCGCATGATTACCAGGAATTACCAAGGGTCTAGGGAGCTCGAGCACTGACACGCTAAGAGGTTGGGAAGAAGAGCTTTTATCGTGCATTTCGGGCTCAGAACCGTAGGTAAATACCGCGCCTCTACCAAAAAGACGCGACCCGCGCAGTGAGTAGCTGTCTCAGCTCACCTAGCAAATATAGACTAGGCGTCGACTATGTCGGACCTTGCTTGGTGGGAGCCGTTGCATGGGAAACTGTATCTATTTTGGTAGTGTTTTTCAATTCTCTGCGTCACTGGACCTTTTGTGCTTGCTCAAAACATGAGCCTGGCCATGGTAGAGGGGGCTCAACCCCCAGGCTTGGTCGTGAGTAAGCGTCATTATGGTGCAGACGACAGCCAAAGGTCAAAAAAAAAAAGGAAAGGTGAGGAATGGGGCAATAAAATATATTCATTTTTCAGCATGAGCGCATGCTGTACTAAGGGAACGACGTTCTGTCGCCTTCCATTGTTGCGGTCGTCGGCGCGTAGTTGTCGTAGCACCGCCTGTGCTCATCGCCTTGCGTTGCCGTGATCGCGGACATGGTCGCTCCATTGCGGTTACGCGTGTCATTCCGTCATTCCGTCACGGTCGCGGTCATCGCTGCGTTGTTGTCGTCACTGTATTGATGCCATCGCCAGTGGCCTCCGTCGTCATCATTTGTGGCTTGCGTCGTGGCAGGACTTGCGCGCCGTGTTGAAGTGATATTGCAGCGGGATTATGCGCGCCGTCGTGGCGCTGTGGGGGTTTGAAGTGAAGCTTGCACGCCGTGTTGTGATGGCGCTGTGATAGGTCCTGCGCGCCGTGACGGGGTGACGGTGATAGTGGACTTCCGTGTGGCGAAAGGTAAAGGTAGCGGCGACGGGTTTGCGTGCAGGCGAGGCGGTGCAGATGGGGACTGGGGACTTGAGGGGTGCGGCGTGGGGGGCACTTCTTACAAGTGCTGGGGAGATAGAGGTCGTCCGAGGCCCGCTAGCAGCGAGAGACATGGACCCGGTAAGCAACAAAATGAACCCAAAAAAATATACATATCTCGATTACTGGGCCAAAGCCCGCCCACGTCTTCATGATGAGTGTTGAAAGTGATCATGGTGGCGAAGGAGGCAATGGCGGAGTGTGAAAGTGCGCCGCCGCCGATGTGTTTGACAGGCGACTCGGATGAGCCAGGGCTATCTAACTTACAAGTCTTATGGTCACCACACGCAACCCAGTTGTAGGCGCTTATGATTTTCGTTCATTTCTCGTTGTAGGTACGTACAGTTTTTTATGGCTCAATGATATGTGCATATCATTTCTGGCTAACTCTCATTTCTCACTTAGTAAACTCAGCAGTCTTTAATTTAGTTGTTGTTCTCGCCAAGGTTCTTGCGCACTTTGAAGCGTCCGACCCCTTGCAATTGAGTATTACTCGATGAGGGGCCGCGCCAGTACTTTCCTGGAGAACTATCATTCAAATTGCTTCACTTGGACTACCATACAACAGCTATGGGCGTTTCCTGCGAGAACACGGATCTCGTCTTGAGAGGAGAGCTGAAGATGCAAGAAATCAGATATCGATCCGATCCGTTGATCGAATACGCCGCGGGTCGTCAGAGGTGCGGATCGCATTCACACAAGAGGGGTTTCTTCAGAATCTATCGAATACATCCCGTAATCCCATTAATATTGATCCGCCTTCAACTCCATTCTGATACTTCTCCGGGAGTGGCGAATTCCTGGGCGTGTTGTGTGGCCATGATGAAGGAAATAGGGATGTGGAACTTGAAGTAAATGCGCACTCCCTCATGCAACAGTGTCATCTCAGTGTCCCTTCACGCATTGCTTATCCGGGAAAGTAGTTGGGGGCTTGGAAATGAATATTTCCTAGTCGTGCTTGTAGGCAGGTATTGCGCGAGTCGAGGAATTGATGAGAAAATACTCGTCTATTCCCTTGGCGTCTCGAGTGGCTGCCGTATCGCTCTTGTTAAATACGTCCGAAAATGTTCGTCTCTGGTTTCCCGGGTCTATTCTTGCACGAAGTACGTGCAGCAGTCTGGAAAAGTCTGGCGTCCCAAGACCCGTAACCTATCCAACCCACAAGTCAGCCCAAGTCAAAATAAACAAATAAAGAGTCAAACAAAGACGAACAGGGTCCCATCCGGCGATGGCGGTGAATCCATCAGTGTCGCAGCCTGGGTTCGACCCAGATATGATGTCGTTGAGACCGGACATCCCTGCTGTGCTGTACAACAAAGGATTCAGGAACCCAAGTGGGCTCTTCCCTTCCGAAATCAAAAAGTCATTGAGCAGTGAGATTATGCCTGCCACGGTCTGCACACTGGCGATCAACTGGATGCTCGGGGATGGACGAAGCAGAGTGGGGCGACAGGCGATGTGTTTAAGACGCACCGGTGTCGAACAGCTTGTGCCGCTCACACGAGCGCCAGCGGAGTGGATGACGATCACGAAGTTGAGCGCCTGTGCTGAGATGTCGGGGACCCCGCGCCCGTCAGGGCTGCACAAATCACAAAATTACAAAGTGTGAATAGGTTGGCTTGGGTCACGGCAGAAACGCACTTATACATGCCGTCATATTGGTTGCCGAGGCTGTGGAGGAAGGCGGGCACAACAACGTTCTGGTAAGCGGGGCGCCTAAAATAGTTCGAGAACCCGCCCCCGGAGAGCGCCGCGGCGACCTCAGGGTCTGATTGCGTCGTTCCGCCGACGCTAGTGATGTAGGGACCTGCGAAATCGTGGTGATGTGGTAAGCGACATGTGCCTGCGTTTGCGTGCTACTTGCAACGAGAGATAACACGTCACACATACAGGTTGCAGGGAACTTGGGGATGAACTGGACTCTTCCGGAGGCGTCTTGGCAGTTCCCAACGCCGACGCCGTGGTCGCCGCTCGGGAAGAGGATACTGATGCCAAGCACACCGAGCTGCGAGAACAACCTGCACACGCCCCATGCATAGTCCTCTGGGACTTCCTTCTCGTTGACACCATACGATGTGGTCATCGTCTGCGGGATCTTCTCCTGGTCGATCAGGTGGTCCACCCACGCGAGAAAGAAGTCGCCCGCGATTGGCTCGTCTGTGACGGACGTCCACATGAGCTGGCCACCGACGCTGTAGAAGATGTGCGGGGTTGGGTACGCTATGGCCTGCGAGTACTGCAAGTCGAGGTTAGCCTCGAAGCCAGGCCAGCTGGGGTCATATTCGCCGCCGTTGACCAACTCGACGGTGAAGGTCACGCCATCCGGGTCCGAGCCGGGGCGAAACATGGACATGAACAGATCCAGATCTGTCGGGCTCGGGAAATCATGGCCATATCCCAAAACTCCAATCGTATTCTGGGTAAGTGCGGTTGGCTGATAAGTGTATGTGTTATACAGCCGGCGCAATTCCTCCGGAGTCATGTCCTCATCGCGGCTCGACAGTACCGATACAGGCCCTCTTGATGCCACCTTCTCTGGCGCCCCCGCTGTTCTGGAGGAGTGCCCGTGTGGTGTCAACTGGAGGGCGTGCGCAGAGGCAAAGAACGTCGTCGGCGCGACGGTGTTCACATGTGGGTGTAGTACCTTAGGGAGCGCGTACCCGACCGTGCGCAGAATCGCCGTGTCATTCGTCCCAGCGAGTCGGTATAGCTGGTATGATGCACCGAGGAGCTCGTTAGCCTGGGGCACGGGCACGTCCGTGACTGTCAGCCAGCCGCCACCGTGTGACGTCGAGATGGAGGAGGAATGCACGCCGTGGTGTGCAAGCCATGAGTGGACAAGCTCGAGCGTATCTGGGTGCGGCTCGACAAGCTTAGCGACCTCCTTCTTTGAGAGGTGTTTGCCATATCTGGAACGGAGCAGCGCCACATATAAGTTCATGGTGGGCGAGGAATGTTTAGGAAGACGTACTTTGGATGACCGGGGGTGCTGACCTCGTAGAGTGCTTCCCTTAAGATGTTCTCTTCCTTTGGCTGGAGCGCAACATAAAGGTCAATGGTGATGCCGGGGGGAGGGGGACCAAGGCACTCCCAGTTGTCTGGAACGGCGTTCCAAGCGTGCTTGACACTGATATCGTGCCATTGTTGTGCTAGAGGAATCGCGAGACAGGTGAGGGAGACAACGGTGAGGACAAAGAGCACAGAGAGCCAGCGGTAGCGCATGATTACAGTGGCCACCGGGGATTACCAAAGGTCCAGGGAGCTCGAGCACTGACACGCTGGGCTGGGAAGGAGAGTTTTTATCGTGCGGGGTTAAAACCGTAGGAGAAATACCGCGGGTGCCTCTATACTTGAAAAGACGCGACCGGCAGAACTTGAACTACGCAGTGAATTATGACAATGACGAGGGGTCATCCGAACTCAGATTGGGTACCAAAAATCCTCTTACTGTAGTGTTTTCCGTCTCTGTGAATTCCACGCTTCTTCTCCTCGGGTTGAATTCTATTGGTCACTAGTGGAACGCATTCCATGGTTATTTCTGCTTAACCTTTTTTGGTGCACGACCGACTCCACCTCCTGATGTAGATTTGGGTTGAAAATGAAATTCTTATCTGCTTGCTGTCAGCGGGTGGTGTCCCAGAGGTCATGCGAAAACCACTCGTCTGTTTCCTGAATCAGATCGGGGGGTGTATGTAGTTTGCAAGTGGGACTACCGTATCACAATTGTTCATTAGAACCGAAACATTGGTCCTAATCCCCTCGGTATGCGTCGCGCACCATATAACGTTGAACGGGAGTGCGTTCTGTAGGTTCAAAAATTCAGCGTCCCAAGACCAGAAGCCAACGTCGAAATAGATCCCGTGGGACGGACAGGACCCCATCCAGTGACGGACGAGATTCCACAGCCTGGACTGGACCTAGTTCTGATAGTATCCTTGACACCTGCGATACAATGGCCGAACAGTCATGGGTTGTAGAAGCCGAGCGAGGCACTTGTTGAAAACAGGTGCTCGTCAAGCAGCGAGATTGCTTCCGCCGCGGTCTGTACACTGGTGATCAAATGATCAGCTGGATGCTCGAGGTAGATAGGAGAAACAGGAAAAACGCACCCGGACTGGTGCCGCCGCACAACTTGGGGCCGCCAATGAGAAAGCCCTTGCGGCGTTGTTGATGATCATTGTGCGGCTACGCAGAGATGGAGATGTCGGAGATTCCGCGGCCGGCCGTGCTCCACAAACCATGAAATTTACAAAGAATGCAGCAGAAAACGCAATTGTAACGTCCACATCAACAATCACAGATATACTGCAAGAATGTGGGCACAGCAATGTTCTGGCAACGAGGGCGTGGAAAATAGAGCGAGAACTTGAAGCCGCCTGAGTCCCCAGAGAGGCTCGCCGCGACCTCGGGTCCTGGCCCGTCGTGTCGTACACGTTCATGACCCAGGGGCTTGTGAAACGTCGGCGATGTGGTGAGCGCGACTTGTGCCTGTGACGGTGTACTTGCCTCCAGAAACAATAAACTACAAATAAAGAATGGAGGGAGCTCGAGGATGAACTGGACTCTGCTGAAGCCGTCGTTGGCTATTCGCCGATGTCATCGTCGCAGCTCGGGAAGATGCGCCACGCGCACCAAATTGGGCGAACAGGATGCGCAAGGCCATTACATACACCTGCCTAGGCTCGGACCAGCCGGTTTTCGAACTCAGACTCTCCGCTCATTTCGCGTCGTCTCTCGTTCTCAACTGGCTGGGCTCAAATGTATTGGGATTGTCGTTTTGGCCCGTGAGAAATTTGCCTCAGTCAAAATTTCGCGCTCGTAATATCCTCTCCATCCTCGAATCTTCCACGCGCCCTCTATTTCAAAAGCTTCGACCTCACAATTAACAGAAAATATGATGTATTACCAAGTAACATAAAGTAGAAAACATGCAATGTTCGTTTGAGGTCAATGGAGTGAGTAATTCAGAAAGTTGAGACGCTCTTCAGGTGGCATAGGGTGTGGTGACGGAAATGGTGCGAAAATCCCAAGATGTGGTGAAGCTGGATGTGCACGTTCTGTTGGCAGTGCGCGTTGACGGTATTGTGTGTTAGAAAACGGAGTTGGGGACGGGGTGGGCAACTCGAATGTGGGAGTCAGGTTATGCTGATGCACGGCTGTGTGAGACCTTCCCGATGACGAAGCGACGATGGCGGGGCCGTGAAATGGGCTGTGGGGGTCAGAGATGTCAAAAGCTTGAGGGTGAAGCTGGGATGTAGGGATGGGGTTTGACACAGAGCTCTAGCGATGGATGAGCGGCTTCGGTGTCTGCAGCCGAAAGTCAACTGGAGGGTTAGAAACAGAAGTGGAATAATGGGGAGGGATGATCTGGGCGGCTGGTTGTTGAAGAGGATGGGTATGGCTCACGAAAGGCGTGCTCGAATGAGCCCTCAGAGCCGGTGAGTGTGAGGGCGTTGACATCGCGTGCTGGCTTGACAGGGATAGTCGGTACGGCGAGAGAGGGTGCGGCGGTGCATTGGAGGGTGCTATAGGATGTGAGCGATAGAATAGTGATATTGGCTGTGGTTGGTGGAGGAGCGGTGACGCTTCCGTGCCAGTCACGTGCTGACTCGACACAGGTAGTCGGTATGGCGAAAGGGGGCCAAGCGGCGGTGCGTTGGAGGGCACGGAAGGATGATATAAATGGGAGCGTGATATTGTTGATGGCTGTGGCCTGGGTACGTTGCTGGGTACAACGAAGATGGGTTGCGGGAATGGGAGGTGGGACGATTGGGACTGTGACCACGAAGAAGTCTCCAGACTCTCCACAGTTGCGTTGCTCGAGCCGGGGGCGTTGGTGGCTGCGTTCCGACTCCGCTTCTGCCGCGGTGGGGCTCGTTCTGTGGAGGCGAAAAGCGGGTCAATCGGATTTGGAGACCGGGATCTCCTCCGTTTATGGTTGCGGGCTGCGTACTGTGTAGCCCCGCTGCCATGTACTGCACCTAGCCTCGCATTGTGTTGATGTTTGGTGGGTAGATCGGGTATGGCATTCTCACATTGAGGTTGAGATGAAGTGATGATGGCGGTGACATCCGAGCCGTACCTCGCCCAGAATACCCATTGCTGCGAGAGGTAACCTTCAACAGTCGATTCTGTGCCCGGCGAAAGGCTCGCGAGCTTGTTGATGGCCTCTTCTGAGAGGATATGAGGCAGGGAGGTAACGTGGGTGCTTGTCGTCAATCAAAACCTTTTGACGCCATTTTCGGAGTGCAGAGACAACCTTCAGGTTGGGCTGCTTTTCGTACGCAAGCTTCTTTGTCGTGGACTTGGGCCGCAGCCCCGGTCGAACCAGATCCAACAGGCTGGGGTCACAGACATCACAGCAAGGGACAACGGGTTCTGAAAGAGTGCGTGAGACAGCGAAAAGTGTTAGAAAATCAAAACAAACGTGGTGCAGGGTTTATGAAAACAGTACGAATGACATTGCATCGATACGACGTCGTTTGAACGAAAATGTAGGCTCCTTCGCTCTCGTCGTCGTTGGAAAATGGACGGTCACCGAGTGGAGTGAACGTATCGTTTGCAGCGTTCCGACCTCCCCGAAAGCGGCCGTGACTGCGAGCGTAGTCCTTTCCTTTGCTGGGTTGACTCGGAAGATCTGTGACCGCAGTCGCTTGATCAGTATTACTAGCCAACTCTCATTTTTTCTTGCCACGCCTCTTCGACTGAGTCGATCGGATGGATTATGCAGTCGGCTCTACAAGAAGCACAGCTAGACCAATGGTGTTCGGTCCTCGAGCTGCGTGCCCAGCACGCTGAACAAAGCTTGAGAGTTTTCCAGGTAACTTCCACTGAACGATGATGTCGATATCCGGGATATTACAGCCCTGTTTGGAAAGTAATTAGCTGAGGCAAACTGTGTAGAATGTGTGACGCACCATTCCAGCAGCATCCATACACACTAGTACCCGAATCTTCCCAGAGCATCAGGAAAACCCATGTTTTACTTATTCGTACTTTCTGTTCTTTTTGCTCTTTTAGCAAGGGAAAAAAGGACCCTTTCAGAAAAGTACCAACTACTTAAAAAAAGAAATCCCCTCTTCTTTTTCTTTACTTTTCCTACTTTTTAGGCATATTTCTAGGGAAATTTTGGATTTTGGTCCGATTTTGGTCCGATTTTTTGAAATTTTGGTCCAATTTATTACCATATATGGAAATTTTCGGACCAAAAAATAAAGTTTGATCCAATATTTCCATTTTTGGTCATTTTATTTTGTCAATTTTTGGTCATTTGGTACTCTACTTATCCTGTACTTTTTTTGGCAGCTCAGCAAGTAAAAAAAAAAGAAAGAGGGATGTCTTTTTCTTACTTTTTCTACTTGTTTTCTGAAAAGAATGAAAAAGTATGGAAAAGTATGAATAAGTAAATACATGGTTTTCCTGATGGATCTGAATTGATCCATGGCTGCTGTTCTGTAGACAATGCTGTGTATGGCATTGTATGGGTGGATGACACCATGCAAGTGTTTTGGGGGTAGAGTATGTAGATGGTCGATAATCTCAGCACCAACCTCAATATTGTCTGCATAAACCCACGTCTTCTTTGGGTCTTCACCTTGTCTGACGTTTGCTGGAATGAGGAAGTCAAGATCAGTATATGAGTGTAATGGGTCATGGATAGTGCAGACAATGATGGAGACATTGGGCAGATCATTGCCCAGGTTCTTGTAAACACACCCAGCTTGGAATTGAAGCTTCTGGGTAATGTCATGGGAAACTCTCTGAGTAAGCGAAGCAGAGACAGCGATGATAGGAGTTGGTTTTGGTAGGAATGCACAGACTACTCCTAGTGAACCATACTTTTATTGGAAAGCAGCACCCCAGTGGGATATGCAGTGTGCTTCATCAACAATGATGGCATAAACTCGAGAGAGCAAGTTGTGATTGCAAAGGATGTTGTTGATGAAGCACCAAGACAACAACATTTCGGGTGAGATGAGAACAATTTGGTAGCTGCCAGCACAGATATCCTAGCGCTGATGTTATCAAGTGGAACCAGAGAACGTGATATTGAATCCTCACCTTTACGGTATCTGGTGTACATGGACCCCTTGCACTGTTGATGGCTATCGCCACAAGATTGAAGTCATTTTTGAACGTCTCAACCTGTGTGGGAGCACGAGTCTCCCTGCCATTGCAATAGACAGGAGCTTGGACAGGAGACCCTCAGGCTATTACCATCTCATTTTGAAGCCCAATGAGTGGGGAGACCATAAACATGACACGCCCTTGATTTTTTGCCAGAGCATATGGACCTGCAGCAATGGCTGTCTTTCTGCTGCCAGTAGCAGCATGGAAAAGAGTGTCTTGACCTTCTTCCTGAGCTTGTACCATTTCAACCTGAAATTTGCGTGGCTCTCTTCCACCAAGCATGTTTCGCATTGCGTCATGCAGTTGAGATATTTGCTCAGGGGTCATTTTTTCACATGTTGGCGCAGTACCAGCACTGTTGCCTTCAATGTGCTTTGAGCGTTGCTTTTCCAGTGAGCATGATGGCATAGCAGAAAGGCAGCTGCAGGGAGAGGAAGAGCAGTCAATGACAACGATGACAACTTCAGAGACAGGATTGTAGCGGTATGACACCTCGCTACGTCGAGTCCAAGTGTGAGGTAGTAGTGAACTGTCAGGTGAGCACACTCAACCCGAACGCGGAGATAAATCACGCGCTAAAGCGTGCAGTCAATGCGGAGTGGACTAAGGCTCAGATCCTTTATACAAGGATGAATAGTCAAGGTCACGCAGTGGCACGCTGAGTGGAGAACCAAGAGGACAAGTTCAGATTGGAGAGTAAGGAATACAAGGGAGATACGCACCTGAGTGGAGAACCAAGAGGACAAGTTGGTTCCACTCAGGACGCTACAGGAGGGTTTATATACGCTACTGGAGCTGAGCTTGAATTGAGTCTAAACACTATTACTAAGTGTACAGTAAGACTCCGTGACTCAGGAGCTGACGCGTCGTGTCTAATAATAGCGCTTATCTATTGTGCTGACTGATGCACTTGTCATAGCGCTGACGCGATGCCTTATCTTGCTGAGTAAATCCTAATACAGCGAGTAAGCGTAATTACTAAGTCGAGTCTAGAGCTATCTAGAGTGTTCCATCCTTATCTACCAATCCTGTGAGTCCGTATGTAAATGGAATGTGATCGTACTGGGTTGTCCCGTTTAAGGGTGCAACTATCCCAGGGTCACGTGCTTGATGGTGCACATGGTGGCAGCATGTGACTAACGATATCTCGTACTTCGGCCCTTCATATCTTCCTCAGATAATTCCGTAAAAATACGGGAAAAGTAGGGAAAATAATATACGTGTCCATGACATCACCCCCCTTCTTAAGGGTCGACGTCCGCGTTGGCCTCTGTGTACATATGAGATGCTTGCCAAGGCAAGGACGCGTATATGAGTGCTGCTATTTTTCTAGGTGCACCCGGGATTTAAGGAGTGAAACTCCTTGACTTTGTCCGGGGCATGGGCTAGGTTCTTAGCTGGCTCCCAAGTGTCCTCGCCTTCACCGTAGCCCTTCCAGCGAACTAGGTACTTAAGAGTACGACCTGAAGAGTTTCGAGTCTCTAATGTGGTCAACTTCGTACTCTTCTTCCCCTTCGACTGTGATGGGTTCGGGTGGAGGTGGCGTAAGCCCGTTAACTTCGTTTCCCTTATAAGGGGAGAGGCGGTCTACATGAAATACATCATGGATCCGTAATGCAGGGGGGAGTGCAAGCTTGTAGTCGACGTCACTTTTAACTTCAGTGACTTCAAATGGGCCTAACTGTTTAGGGCCCAGTTTGGACGACTGTTGGTGTATCTTTATTTGCTTGGCTTGCAACCAGACTTTATCCCCGACGTTGAAGACGTATGGCTTGTGTCTTTGTTCAACGTCTGTTTGCATTCGCCTTTTACTTAGGCGTAGAGCTGCCTCTGCATCCTTTCTTGTGGAGACTAAGTGTTGTAGACGCTTATCGAGCGTTGGGATACCGGTAGGCCTACCAGCGGGAATGGTGAAGTCAGGCGTATAGCCGTATAGTAGTTCAAAGGGGGTGTGCCCCGTGGCTGAGTTGAGTCTACTATTGACCACGAACTCCGCTGTAGGAAGCAGGTCTGCCCAATCATCCTGCCTCTTACTAATGAACAAGCGCAAGTAGACTTCTACTTCTTGATT
Organism: Lactarius akahatsu; assembly: GCA_021524915.1. NCBI lineage: Eukaryota > Fungi > Basidiomycota > Agaricomycetes > Russulales > Russulaceae > Lactarius > Lactarius akahatsu. Next base: position 10,230 of record JAKELL010000172.1, on the reverse strand, counting down.
TTTGCGCTCTACCTGTCCATTAGCCTGAGGGTGATAGGCGGTTGTAAGACCTGCGTCTATCCCTAGTCGCTTATACAGTGCCCGCATGCTCCTTGCAGCAAACTGGGGTCCCCTATCGCTGATGATTTTCTTGGGGATCCCGTGCAAAGGGAAGACTTGCTCGAAGTAGATGGATGCTACCCCATCAGCCGTGATTTGGGACGTCACTGGAAATAGATGGATCTGTTTCGTGTAGTGATCCACTATGTTAAGGATCATATCCTTTCCACGTGACATGGGCAGTGGACCGATTAGATCGACTCCGACTATCTGCCATGGTCCCTCAGGTACTTCCTGTGGCTGAATTATGGCTTTGGGGTGTAGATCTTTGCGATAGCGTTGGCATCGATCGCATCCTTCTACGTATGAGCTGATGAAGCCTGCCATGCGTGGCCACCAGTAGTAGCGACTGACTAGCTCGATGGTGCCGTTCTTACCAGGGTGACCGGTGGTGATGGAGTCGTGGCATGACTTAACCACATCTCGTCTTAACGTCCGGTCATTGGGAACGTACAGTTTCCCCCTGTGGTAAACTAGGCCGTCATCTTCCTCCCACATCGCGACTCCGTCCATGAGAGCTTTTGGAGCGGTCTTTTGTAAACTTTTAAGACCCTCTATGACTTCTGCTTCTCGAATGGATGCGAGTCTTATGCGATTCCCTAGGGAGTCCACTTCTGGGCGGAAGTGTGCTTGGGCGGCATTGAGGAAATGCTTAGGTTGTAAAACCTGAACCTGGCGGTTATCCTCGTTGTCTCTGATATGGTCTTTCGAGAATCTACTTAATGCATCGGCTTGCATAGAGTCTCCCTTTTTGTAAGTGATTTTGAAGGCGAAGCGACTTAAATACAGGGCCCATCGGGCCTGTCGACGGTTTAAGTCCTTCATGCTTGCCCACCATTCCATGTTCTTATGGTCGGTGATCACTTCAAAGGAGATGCCTTCGAGGAAGTGTCTCCAGTCCTCTAAGGCGCGGATTAAGCCGAGCATTTCTCTGTCGTAGATTTCGTAGTTGCGTTCTTCTTTGCTCATAGACTGCGAGCGATACGCAACGGGGTGCCAGAGACCATCAGGATACTTTTGAGTAAGTATACCGCCAGTAGCAAATCCTGAAGCGTCGGTTTCGACTCTTGTTGGAAGCTGTGGGTCGTACACTTTGAGAATGGGTTCTCGTACGAAGCTTTCCTTCAAGTGGTCGAAAGCCTTCTGCTGTTCAGAATGCCATTGCCATGGAGTGTCCTTCTTCGTGAGGTCATGCAAGGGTCGGGCAATAGCCGCGAAGTCCTTGATGAATCGACGATAGAAGTTGGCGAACCCAATAAATGCTCTGACTTCTCTGAGCGTTGTGGGTGTAGGCCACTCCCTTACTGCAGCGACCTTGCCAGGGTCCATCTGCACTTCTCCGGGACGGATTATCATTCCCTAGGTACTCCATTTCTTGCCTTTCAAAGTCGCATTTCTCTGGTTTGAGATAGAGGTCGTGTTCCTGCAATCTCCTTAGCACCTCGCGTACGATTTTGCGATGGTGTTCTAGAGAGTTGCTATAGATGAGGATATCATCCATATACACGGCGACCTTCTCCTGCTGCGATCAGATCGGCAAAGACGGCGTTCATGAGGGCTTGGAAGGTGGCTGGGCTGTTGGTCATACCGAAGTACATGACCTTTGGTTCGTACAGCCCGCGATTGGTGATAATAGCACCTTCCATTCATCTCCGGGTTTGATCCGGATGTTGTGATAGCCCCATCTGACGTCGAACTTGGTGAAGACCTTAGCTCCTTTCAACCGATTTATAATGTCCGCGGCGAGCGGCAGTGGGTAACGATTCTTAATAGTGATTTTATTAAGACGACGGTAATCCTGCACTAGACGGAGTTTGCCGTCCTTTTTCTTGATAAAGAATACTGGCGATGCCATCGGTGACTTAGATGGGACCAGGTATCCTTTTGAGATGTGCTCTTGCAGGAATTTGTCGAGTTCCACTTGCTCGCTTGGGGACATGGGATACGTTTTGACCCTCCAGTGTTTAACGGCATCTGGTTCGAGGTCTATGGCGTGGATCCCACGGTTGGTGCTCAGGGAGCCTCTGGGATTCCTCCTCAGAGAAAACTTTTGCGAAGTCTCTGTAGTGCTTCGGTACCATCTCTTCGAAGGTTTTCTTGGGTTTGGAGGCGGTGGCTTTCTCGGCGATCTGCTGAGAGTATGTGAAGCCTGCCAAACAGAAAACTTCGTCTTGGACCGTGTCAAGCACTTTCTCCGCAAGGAGACGGCGGCGTTCCATCCGGTTTGCCATAATGCGCGTCACCTCTACCTCCAACTCTGGTTGCGCTGTTTCAGCGGTCGAGTTGAGGCGCATAGGTGCCTTCCTGCCAGTCTATTTGTGGGTTCCTTTGCCTGAGCCATGGTAGTCCCAAGATGACGTTCTCTGGGCCGAGTGAAGTGACTAAGAAGTCATAACTTTCTTCACTAGGGCCGACTTTCAGAGAGAGTCTAACTTTATGGGTGATACTACCGGCTTCGTTGAGAGTTCCATCTATATTGTATAGGGTGATGGGACTCGCAAGAGGAACCTGCAACATCTTGTGGCGGTCAGCGTACTTTTTGTCCAGGAACAACGAGGTTGCCCCAGAGTCTACCATTGCTGCTACTTTTACAGTACGATGACGTCCTTTTAAATACACAGAAATATGAAAATGTGATTTTTTATCTTTTGTTTCGGGAATAATAGTAGAAGACAGTGCTGCATCAGAAATCATCACGTGCGGCATTGCTTCTGAAGAAAGGTGGAGCAAAAGAAACACTACTAATTGTTCATCTCCGAGGCAGATGTAGATGTAATAGAATCAGGAAAACAAGAGACTGAACTAACACTACTATCTAACTTACAGGCATGAGTCGTATGAATTACAGGAGTTGAGTCCGAAACGAGGCGAGAGCGTAAACATATATTACAACTACATGAAGCCGAGTCATCTACTGTAGAGGGGCCGGTCGCAGCTATACGCGACCCCTGATCTAAAAAGCCGCCTTGAACGCATCCAGCTGTTCTTGCTGCTTTTCCTAATCATTCCCAACAACTTCGCTACGTCTGCCTGGGACGTCTGGGCGGGGGAAGTACTTGTGGCGGCTGCTGCCGCAGTATTGGACGACGATGGTGGGCTAGGGGGATTCCGTTGTTGCTGCAGCTTTCGCTTTAGCTGGTTTCCCCATTCTCTTGTTCTGGACAGACGTTTGCTCGGTGCCCTGCTCTTTGGCACCAGTTGCAGACGTCGCGCTCGTGGTTTCCATCCTTCTTCGTGTGCTCTTTCGAGCCACACCCGTAACATTTCCCTCTCATCCATGCTTGAAACTCGCCCCGAGTTTTGAAGATCTCCTCCTTAGCTCTGTTGCCTTGTTGACGCGTGGCGTCTACTTGCATGGCATCAGGGTTGGAGGTAGTGTGTGGTGATGACGATGAAGATTTTCCTTTCTTCTCGCTCTGGCGTTGGCGTAGTCGTTGGTCAATGACTTGCGCGCTTTGCTTGAGCTCGTCGTATGTGTTATGGGGCTTGTCTGTGATGGCGAGGAGGTCCTTGATCTCGTCTGTGAGACCATCATAGAAACGGGTGCGGAGGTCGATAATGGACCACCCGGTCTGTCCAGAGTACTGCTCGAATATGGATGCATATTCGGCAACCGTCTTTTTACCCTGTCTTGTTTTCTTTAGCTCTTCTCGAGCTATGTCTTGGACGTCTAGGGGGCTGAACCTGCGGTTAAACTCCTTGACGAAGTCCGACCAGTTTCCTCCAAAGGGAATAGTCCCTTGGTTGGCGGACTCCAGGTACGGGAGTGCCCAGGTTTTGGCGTCCCCTTCCATCAGATTGAGGGCGGCAGGCTATCCACCTATGCTCATCTGCGTACCACTTGCTGTCCACTGTATGCCATGTGTTCATGGCGTCCCCTAATGATCCTGCCCAGTTGTGGAAGGCGGCAAGGAAATGACGGGCGTCCGAGGAGGAGCCTTTCCCATCCCAAGCTTTAGGGCGGGCCACTATTTCCTTGTTCTTTCCGTTTCCGGGGCGGGTGGCGGTTGCCGAGGCCACCTGCGCTGTCAGGGCTGTGACTTGTTGCGCAAGGTTACCGACGGCGATGCCGAGGTGATTAATGAGGTCCAGGCAGTCCTGGACGGTGGGAGGGGGGAGTGGTGTTGGTGGTGCGGCGTGAGGGAGGGTGCTTCCGCTTGGTTGTGACATCTCGTCTAATTTCTTTTGCCTCTCTTTTCGTTCTGCGTTCTCCTGTGCCCGGCGGAATTCTTCTAAGAGGAGGAGTTGTTCGTCTGGCGAGATCTCGTCCCAGTCTTGGATGCGAGATATGAACTCCTTTTCTTTCTTAGTTGGGGGAGGGAGGGCGAATTTCGAGCGAGCTCCGCTGGGATACTGAGCTTGTGCTAGACGAGCTGTCTGTTTCCCCTTCTTGGGAGCCACGTTCTCCTTCTTCCCTTACGTGGGAGATGAGGGGGTTGGGAGGCGATTCGAGACGAGGGATGAGGTCTGCAGCGAATGCTATCAACTGCGGGACTGTGAAGTTTGTTCCGAGGACGGGGATTTCTAGGCCGTAGAGGTCTAGCAGTCCGTATCGGATTTCTTGGTCGTGGTAGATTGCCTGCACGTATTGCTCAGCAAGGTTGCGAGGGGGTAGTTCTAATTGGAACCCCTGGTAACGAATGTTGACACCGTTTTCGTCAATGAAACTTTCGCCTGACTGGGCGAGGGTGGCTTGGGAGGAGGAGTGGGCGGAGTGGAAGGAGTTTACTGAAGCTGTAGGTGATGGTGAAGCGTACACTGGGGAGGGGATCCGGTCTTGTTCAGACTGGGTGTCCTGGTGTACGTGCAGCGATGCCGAAGCAGAGGCTGTAGTCTGGGGTGGTGTGATGGACGCTTGTCTCCTCCTAAAGAGACGGCGAAGGCGGGTGCGGACGTTTGCAAGTATGCGAGGCAGTTTGGAAATATGTGAGGGTGGGTTTAGACGACAGGATACAACGAGCGCGAAACGCTAACTCGAGGGTGACTGGAATGCCCTATCAAGCGAGACCAATACACAGTGATTGTTTCACACTGCGCGAGGCTGCGGCGATAAAGGGACACTCAGGAATGATGTAGGGAGTTGTGTAGAGCTACAAGGCTGTCTGCCTCAGTCTTCTCGACCTGTTGGCTGCCTCTCACGCCGAAGCGCTCTCAAACTTTTCTGGTTGGTACGCGTACAGCTGTCGCAGGCTAGGCCTGGCTGGCTCAATGTCTAACTGCAGCTTATCTGGCGTGGTGACCAGTTCTGCAGCCAGTACCCAGAGGCGTCTACTGATGACCAGATAGACCCAATAAAGGCAAGCACAATGTATGCCGGTTTTACGGACACTACAGTTGTACCACAAATGCACAGATTCTGCTTACGGACTTCCCCAGGCAAAGAGTGAGGTAGATAACACAAGGGACTGGTGGTCGTCAACCACCTAGAGGGGAAATGATAAAACTGGTGAGCGCGGGGCTCAAGAGAGTGAAAAGGAACTTGTCCTAATGTAGCGGTATGACACCTCGCTACGTCGAGTCCAAGTGTGAGGTAGTAGTGAACTGTCAGGTGAGCACACTCAACCCGAACGCGGAGATAAATCACGCGCTAAAGCGTGCAGTCAATGCGGAGTGGACTAAGGCTCAGATCCTTTATACAAGGATGAATAGTCAAGGTCACGCAGTGGCACGCTGAGTGGAGAACCAAGAGGACAAGTTCAGATTGGAGAGTAAGGAATACAAGGGAGATACGCACCTGAGTGGAGAACCAAGAGGACAAGTTGGTTCCACTCAGGACGCTACAGGAGGGTTTATATACGCTACTGGAGCTGAGCTTGAATTGAGTCTAAACACTATTACTAAGTGTACAGTAAGACTCCGTGACTCAGGAGCTGACGCGTCGTGTCTAATAATAGCGCTTATCTATTGTGCTGACTGATGCACTTGTCATAGCGCTGACGCGATGCCTTATCTTGCTGAGTAAATCCTAATACAGCGAGTAAGCGTAATTACTAAGTCGAGTCTAGAGCTATCTAGAGTGTTCCATCCTTATCTACCAATCCTGTGAGTCCGTATGTAAATGGAATGTGATCGTACTGGGTTGTCCCGTTTAAGGGTGCAACTATCCCAGGGTCACGTGCTTGATGGTGCACATGGTGGCAGCATGTGACTAACGATATCTCGTACTTCGGCCCTTCATATCTTCCTCAGATAATTCCGTAAAAATACGGGAAAGTAGGGAAAATAATATACGCGTCCATGACAAGGATGAAAATTTTGTGGCTCGGAGCAAGGGACTCGGAAAGCGTGTGATACTAAAAAAAAAAACACCTCTGCGTCCAAGCCTCCTTTGCATGCAGACAATTCACCCTTGCATGAACATAGTCAGTGTATTCCGAGCCCTTAGTACAGTATAATAACATGAGATCTGTGTCATTTACAGAGAGTCCATCAGTGCTCAGCCTATCAAAATTGTAATGCCACCACAGGGGCGTTAAGTACAACGTGTACTTCGGCAAGTCAACGGGATCGGCAAGGCGTGAACCGGCTAAGGTTCAGTTTGGTGATGAACAAGTATCACTTGGTCTCCCAGGGACACAAGGATAATAGCAGGAAGTCAGGGCTCAAGCGGAAAGGTGAGCAAAGGCGGGACTCAAACGCAGTGGCGAGTCAAAGACGTTCGTGAGGCAAAGACAATTGTGGTATTACACAAGAAGTCAAGTCTACCGTACAAGCTAGGTAGGGCAGTGACTTATATACTAGTACAGGGTGTTTGTAAGGTACAAACACATGGTGCGATCCTGAGGTACTGGCCTCAGCGAGCTAATAAGGAAGTGTGAAGGGGAAGTTCATAAGAAGTACAAGGGCATCCCGCGGGGGTACGCGGGGCTCAAATGACGTCAGCGGGTTCTAGGAGTCATAAGTCTGGCTTCCCTACGGTCATGGGGTTGGTGCGAGATAAGAGTCGGAGAATGAATCGGAACGGGTCATGGGTAAAAGTACATGCGAACACGAGGCGAGGTGAGAAAGAAAGCAGAACACGTTGTACAGTACGGTGAAATTCGTAACATTACCCCTCCATCAGATTCGAAGTCGCCACGACTTCGACTAGTCACTGGTGTAGTACCAGTCATCCTCAACGGGTACTGTGTCGGGGATTGGTGAAGGGGGGCGCAGGGCAGGTGTGGCGACGCAAGAAGAGATGGCGACCTCGCTCCCCACATTCCTGACACTGCTCGTACTGAGGGCAGTGTATCTCTTTGTGCTTCGCGTCATACCGCAAACACTTTCCGCACCACCGAGGGCGGTCGTCTGGGTCGATATAGGCAGGCGACATGGGGGAGATCCGACGGATGAGGCACACATCGTACTGATGGGTACGACTGCCACACCATTGACACGGCTGCTTGGCCCTCCGCTGAGGGCACTGCGTGATCAAATGGTCTGTCAACTTGCACTGGAAGCACTTGCGCGGGCACCGACTGCTCTTGCCCTGAAGGCGTGGCATCTCGCAAGGTCCTCCGGTGCACGGGGGAATAGGAATGGAATCAGGAGTGGGGCGTGGGCGTATAAACTTGGCCTGGAGCTTGTCGTACTTCTTGGATATCAGCGGTATTGCACGGGCATACTGCAACCGCTTTCGCACGCTCGCGAGATCCATATCCATATGAAAGCGATCGCGTGTGAGGTCCAACTCCATCCGTCGAAGCTCAGATTCGCGTGTGGCGATTGCGTCCTTCCGTAACAAGCAATCCCAGAGATGCGCTACATCTGCGTGGAGGCGGACGTTGCGTAACTCCGTCAGGACTTCATTGACGCATATGGCTCGTGGGTCATGCGGATGGAACATTGCGAGTTGCTGGTCCGTGACATGCTGAGGCAGCTGCCCCTCATATATCCCTCGCAAGTAAACCGACTGCACATAGCATGGGTGTCCCCTCCCCATGGTCCCAACGACTTCCCGATAGTCTTTCCGATAGTAGATGAAGTGCGCGATTTGCTTTGGGTACCCCGCCTCTCCGATCTTCAGCGGGAAGTAGAGATAAGAGAGATCGGGGTCGTTACGAAGGAAGGGGAGCCCCGGGTCCGTAGCATCCTCTCCTGTCTCCTCATCATCGAGGAATGCGTAGGTGGGATCGGGTTCGACGAGTCGAGGTTGTACAGTGGGTGTGGTCACCTGGCCAATGCCAGGCGGGAATGGGGGAAGTGGGACATGCTCGAGCGGCGGTGGTGGGGTATGTTGTTGTGGTTCAGGAGGAGTGGGAACGGCGGGGACATGCACTGTGATGGGAGTGTCGATAGGCGGAGCAGTGAGGGTAAGCAGCGAGGCAGCCACCTCTTCCTGTGTGAGGCGGTCAAGGGTAGGAGCGATCAGAGACAAGATGGGAGGGTCTGGACTGAGGACCACAGAGTATGGTGTACAACCCTCTGGCTGTGAGGGGACACCCTGCGAAGGTACGGTCAGTTGTTCGAGTATGAGTTGTGCCGGTGGGCGCGAAGGGATTTTAGAGACAATGGGAGTGGATGTCATGGTGTGCAAGAGAAGAAAAGGAATGCGTGATTCGGGTTCGTAGGGTGTCTCTTTATATCTTTCGTCCAGCCCCTTCGGCGGTTGGGTTATGCTGATAGAAGTCGGCGATAAGGTCAGGTGTGTGTCGAACGTTCTCGAGTGGTTCCCATGAACTATCGCTTATGGGGAACCCCTTCCATTGGATCAGGAATTGGAGCTTGCGCCCTCGGCCATAGAATCTTGATCCGAGGATCTGCTCCACTTCGAACTCTTCTTCTCCCTCGATAAGGTCAGGTGGAGGTTGCATGAAATTTGCCCCATGCAGTTCCGTCTCCTTATATGGGGTGAGGAGGTTGGCATGGAACACGGGGTGGATCTTCCAAGACTCTGGGAGTTCTAACTCATAAGATACTGCTGAGAGGACCTTCTTGATGCAGAACGGTCCGTGGCGTTTAGGGGCTAATTTGGCCGTGGGATAAAACATTTTAAGGTTCGTCCCCTCTAACCACACTTGCGCCCCTTCCTGGTAGGGGATGAAGCGGGTACGCCCTCGTTTCGCCATGAGTTCTTGGGCGTGTTTGATGCAATCTTGTGTGTGTTGTCGGAAGTTACCCATGTCTTCCAACCGCTGGTCAACCGATGGGGAAGTCGTAGGTTTTGAGACCCAATTAGTACGTGGCTCCCATCCCATGATGAGTGAGAAAGGGGAGTGTTTTGTTGTCGCGTTGGGCCACGCGTTGTGTGCGAATTGTGCCACAGGGAGGGCCTCTGCCCAGTTATCCTGTTGCACGTTGCTCCAGTGGCGTAGGTATTGTTCTAGCCATTGGTTGGTTCACTCCGACTGCCCATCTGTTTGAGGGTGGTATGCCGACGAGATGTTCTGCCTAATTCCGAGAACTTGGCAGAGCTGTGTCATAAATGCAGATGTGAATCTAGGGTCCCGATCAGTAATCAACTTTCGGGGTATGCCGTAGTGGGGGTAGACGTGGCAAAGGTATAGTCGGGCTACTCCTTCCGCTGTAATTGTTTTGTTACATGGGATAAAGATGGCTGCCTTGGAGCAGTCGTGGTCGGTGATAGTGAGTATTGAGTCGTATCCCTGTGACGGCGGTAACTTCGTGATGAAGTCCATGGCTACAACTTCGAAGGGTTCTGCGTCTGGGTCGGTTGTGATAGGAAATAGGTGTGGTTTTTGTCGGTGGGGGTTGATCTTGTTGGCTTGGCATGTAGCACAACCCTTAACATATTCTTCAACGTCTTTGCGCATGTTGGGCCACCAGTAGTCTCGTCGCAGAAGTTCATAGGTGTTTGCGATTCCGGGGTGTCCCATGGCAGGTGTGTCGTGGAAAAAGGTGATTACCCCCCGCTTAAGATCGTTATCCCCAATAACGACGAGAGTGTCTCCCTTCCACCATAGCCCTCTGTGCTTTTTCAGGTTGTGTGACTCAACCCATCGCAGGACCTGTGCTTCGTCAAGGTTTTGCGCAATCTGGGTCCAAATGTCCATGTCGTGCATTGACACTTCGGTGGCTCGGATGAAGCGGTCCGCAGGAAGCACAACGACGTCGTTATTATCTTCGTCACTTGGTAGGTAATCAGCTTGTCGAGACAGGGCATCTGCTCGTCCATTCCTAATTCCTGAT